>VYZW01024721.1:2474-20718 GCA_013401315.1 Balaeniceps rex | reverse complement strand
CAAGCAAGACTGTGGCTGGGTCCAGCTGTCTTCTACATTGCATCTGGGACATTGGAAAGGACAGTTTTGGCATTCTCTATTCTGGAAAAGGTGACCAGCACCAAATCACAATTGGAGGAGCTAAGAGAGCCTAAATATTGCAAGAAAGGAAGATGTCAGAGTGCTTAGTCAGTAGCATTCTGCTGTTGGAAAAGGTCTCCGCTGGCTGCAGCCAATATACACTATCCACACCATGAGAAATACTTCCTCATTCCTGAGGAACTCTTCCCTGAAGGGACTCATCCCACAGGATGAGACACAGGGAAGAGCCACTGTCCCTATTTAACCGAGGTGACCAACTGACTTCTTACACAATAACCCCAGGAGACCTCACTGGACCAGGACTCTTACTCAACTCTCTCGAGTTCCAGGCCAGTGTCTCAACTGCAAGATAACCCGCCTTCCAGCTACAGCTGGTGGGAAAAGAAATGCACATGGAAAGGAACGCTGGCTGAGAACAGAATCTATTACCTGCAAACCTGAAATCATCTTCTTCGCTTCCTCCATTTCCTTTTCCAAATGGTCCTGCTGTTCCAAAAGCTGCTCCTCCCATGAATTCTCCAAATATGACCCAGAGTTCCCTGCTTGCCACTCAGGCTGGAAATGAGATTCTGTCTCTTCTGGAAGAGAGAGCAGCTGAATGTGGTCATGACAGATAGAGGAATCCAGAAAAGACTCGCAGCACACAGTAATTGCCTGCTGTCCACACTAGCTATCACTAACAAACCAGCATGTCTTCTAGCCAGTATCAAGGAAGTTGCTACACGTGCGACATCATGTCTAATCTCAAGGATTTATGCCTCATGCTTTATGCAAAGGAAGTTTTCCTGCATACGCATATATTAAAGATAAGCATCCTTCCCCTTTGTTAACTTTGCTGCATCTGATTCCTCAGTACTGGAGATTTCAAAGCACATCACAGGGGACAAGGCACCGCACTGTTTGTGGTAGAAAATACCTAAGGGGAGAAAAGCAACTGTGGGATTTGAAGAGCATGTCTTAGTGTTAGAGGGTGCACCAAGGACCCACTGAAGGCAACATTAAACAGTATTTCTACTTGTCAAATAACATGGCTTTCTCAAGGTGGACAACACACCTAGTTCTGAAAGAGACTTCTCTCTTAATACGAAGTTTAATAGCCTTGCACGCCTCTTCTGATCCCCACAGCATAAGCTGGATCACTGGTTAACCATCACCCACTGGCTGGCCCACGAATGTAGATTTTCTTTTCTTCCCTAAGAAGGGATGAGGTTTGATGAGGAATAATCATAGCAGTACTTGTTAGCTAGCTGACCAAAAGTGAAATTGGCAAGCTGCTGTGTGTCTGTAGACATGCATCTGCAATATCCTTCTGTATGGGCAGCAAGCAGACACAGTACTGCTAAGAATTTAAGGAAGAGCCACAGCCTGCCAGATACTTCAGCTGCTGAGATAGTCTGTCAAATACTTTTGGAGGAGAACCAAAGCAGGACTACACTGGCTGAGGCAGCAAAGCACTTCCTAGGAGAACTTCTCTGTCGTTTGCTCTTGGGATGGATGCTAACCAGAAAGAGTTATTATTAGGCTGCATTCCTGAGAAGGAAAAGAAACAAACTAACAAACAAAAAATCCCTTCAGGAACTTCTTTGAAAACCTTTCCTTCAATCTGCATGAAAATTTTAAGTGTAAACTGACCATATCACAGGGCATTTGTGGCAATACAGCAATGACTTCTCAATGCAAACACCAGAACAATACTACAACTGTTCAATTCCTTGCAGAGAGCCACTTCACCTATGTACAGATGTGCTATAAACACGGACCTTTACACAAAGTCAAGTTATGCATCATGGGCTTGACAAGCTCACATGGACTCTTTCTTTAAGGGAATTTTAAGTGTTTTTTTTTTTTTCAACATGGCCTAATGAGGCTGTGATGAAAGTATTCACCCTATAGTGAAAATTATATACGACCCTTAATCCTTCTCCAGAGCTTTTTTTTTTATTTTGCAAGCCTCAGAGACATTGCTATATTATGTCATTATTGTAGTGTTAAAAGTTTTGGGATTTAGTTTTATGTGAACAGATACTCGGCATCACATTCTCTACATTCATTTCAGTCACTGGGGAACGTTTCAGCAAGTTTATGATACAAACAAATCCCAATGAAAATGTAAGCTGTAAAGCATTATCTGCAAGGTACCTGTTTTAGTTTCTGTTTCTTCAGCGTGGATGATCACAAGTCTTTCCTTCTCCTGTGATGGGGCTACAGTGGATTCACTCTTTGCACTATGGATAGGACTGGGAGATGTAAGACTGCAGAGGAAAGGAGAAACAGTTATTTCTAGTGCTGATCAACATCATCCTCATCCAAGATAAAAGTGAATATGCAGGCAGGCTTGTTGAAACCAAGAATTATCTGCATACTAGAGAAGCCATTAACAAACCAAACTGGGCATGTAACTTTTCCAGCACCCTACAGTGTCATAGCAGGCTAACTGATAATTAGCAAAATGTGTTTCTTCATTTTCCTTAACACAATGCAAGTTTGAGACTGACACCACAGAATTCACATACACTCACACAGTGGTAAGACCACACTCTACTGAAGGTCTGCTCAGAAACAATTTACTTTGAGCCTTACGTTCATACTGCAAGCTGAACAAAAAGCCACCCTGGCTTGCTTCATCTCTTGCTCTGGCTTTCAAAAGCACCACTTCACTAACTTGAAATTCCAAGGGCAAAATATTTTTGAAAGTCAGATACCGCTCACTCATGTTCTTAGGTTAAAACTTCTTGAAAGTACTCACATATTTTCACTGGGGCCATCTCAGCTGACTGTGAGGTTCAAGCAATCTTTTTGCAGAAATTCTCCCTAAATGCATCACCCAGACAACATCAAAAAGTGACTGAAGCTCACTGACCCATTCCATGTACCTCTAAAGTCGCAGGAACTAATCCTTGCAAGTGTGAGCAGGAGTTAGTTTTGCATTCTCCCCAACACAGAAACAAAGGACAGAGAACTAAAAGAAAATCAGTGTGGAAATAATATAACAGGTTTAGAAAAATAAGAGGCTTTAACAGCTCGACTTCCGCATCTTCCCAGCACTGCTGCTACATATTCCACAGCGTGCTCTCGGAATCAGAAAAGCCTTGTAATAGAGATGGAAATGACTTGCTAGCAGCTCCAGTCGTGTCTGCTCCCACAGCCAGTGCTGGTCTACTTCTCATTTGTATTACAGACCTCCAAGCAGTCTAGTTTTAATGGTCCAGACTAAATGGACTTTCACCATGTTAAAGGAAAAGATGAATGGAACTTATTAAGTGAAAGAATAACCATCTTCTAGTAGGGATCTCTAACAGCTACAGTACCTGTTCTTTCCCACTCAAACAGGGTGTGTATGACTGTTAAAGGGGTCCAGGACACCTGGCTTTGCTCAAGGATTTACCTTCAGGAAGGCTAACACCATTACAGCAGTGCCTGATTAGGCACATTTTGTATACAACATTTGTAACCAGCCCCCTGCTCCTGCTTGTCACTGAATGGGTGCAGAGCATAAAATTAAAATAAGTGTTTGGGAGCCCAGAGAGTACTATTGGGTTTGCATTATATAATAAGGGTCAGAGGACAGGATGAAACTTTAAAACAGCACAGGTACAAACAGAAAGCCCAGCTGATCCCACATGTCCAGTAATTCTGAGAGGGATTTTACTTCCTTCTAGGAACAGATCTTGATATTCCCCCTGCATATTCCCAGCTGATACTCTGAATGTGCCATCATCCTGATAAGGCCACTGAGAAGTGCATTGCTGGTTCTCATCCATGCAAAAGATGAAAGAATAACAACTGTCCTAGAAAAACAGTATTAGCAACTATTGGGTGAGAAGGTGGTGAAACTGAGGGATGGGCAAGAGCAGGGAACTGGAAAGAATGAGCAGGACAAAAAACAAGGGGATACAGAGCCTGGAAATAACATTCCCCTCTTCCAAAGTCTGCTCCTCTCAGCACTGGATCCACAGCCCAAAGCAAATACAAAGGATCCCAGCTGGGGCAGGGGGGTGGGGTTAAGTAGTCACTACAGGTCTCCACAAGATAGACAGTCTTACAGATGATTGCTTAGGCATTCCTATGACCACAGTCCCCTTTCCAGGCAGTTTCCCTATTTTAAAAGGCCAGTGGGTTCACATGGCATCAGTGACAACCCCTCAAACCATGCCAAACAGTGAAAGAGCCACCGAGATGCACTCAGATGAAGCAGTAACACAGGTCGGGTTGCCTCATACATTATGCCATCAAGTTAATGCTGGAAACATTTCTACATTTTTCATATCAGTCACCAAACCCGTTAGAGTATGAAATATCCACTGATGTAATTTGTTCTTTACAGTACATAACAATTTTGATTAAAGCATGCAGAAGTAACTGCTGGGAAATTAAGGCCATTTAAGACAGATTTATGACACAAACTGTTCCACTTTATTCCTTTTACGAGTTGGTTTCTTAACCCATATCCTTTCTCCACTGAGTCCCAGAGTTGCCAGTGCCTGCACAGTCAAGGTTTTAAGGCAATAGTCCCAGTGTCTGAATTCTCATAATTTTCATAAACACCCCATCCCTGCTGTTTCAAATGACAATGGCAACAATCGCTCACCATTTGACCTGCTTCCCTCCCATGATCCCACTTTAACCTTTCGCCTCACAGAATCTGTTTCCCGGGGAGCCTCAGGATTCTGGCTACAGACATGCCTTGTCCCTTCACATGCTCAGAATTCAGTGCAGAAGACACCAGCTCCTGTCAAACTACTGGAGAAATATTTGCAAGCCAGACCGCTTCACATTAGCTGAAAGATTCACAGCAGGAAAAAAAAAAACCTCAGGGTCTTTGCAAGAAGCTGTTGGATGGCAGATTAGCAGGCCCCACACACGTATGTGATTCCAGAATCAGGGAATTCTGCAGCCTGGGTTTTGCTTTTGCTGGTTTTCCTCTCAGGTTATTTGTCTCTTGCTGCTGCATTTTGGTCAGCTGCACACCCAGTTGTTTTCATCACAAGGACTGCGATCTGTATTGCCAGTGGTGTTTCTCATCCCATTCTACCCTCTTTAGACTCCAAGCACCTGCTGCAGATGCCAACGAACAGCCAAGAGAAGGTGCTCCTGCAAGCAGTAGGTTCCCTGCTCTTCCAGGCTTGGATGCAGTCTCAGAAGATGGCATGCAGCACTTCCCAGCCCTATGCACGGCGTCCTCTTCCTCGCTATATCCAGCTCCCTCTCCCTCCTGCTGTCACACAGGCTGTACAAGGCAGAGCCTTTTCTCTGAGATGCCTGGCTCAGAGCGGGGGAGGGAAGGCTGGTGGAAGGGGAGGGGAAAGGAAGATGGATGGGTGAGGGGCTCAGTGGCCTGGGAATCCATCTGATTTTGGCAAATTTTCCATGAATCATTTCAATTGCCTTTGCTTATTAGAGCTTTTGTCTCTGGGAATTCTGTTATTCAGGCTGTGAGCTCTCTTACTGAAGAGTTAATGCAGAAATGAGCCGATGCTAGGCAGGGGATGCTGCCCTGGGACAGACATGACAGCAGCACAATTAGATGGAGGGGGGTGGCTGCAGTTAATAACCACATCTCTCACTGATAAAAGAAGTGGCTTGTTTCTCCCAGCCAGTTGTCATAACCAAGCTAGTACATTTCTCTCTGGAAGGAAAGAGAAACAAGCATCTTGTTTTCATCATGAAGCCTGGTGTCAGCAGAAGACATCCCCAGGAGCTGGAGGCCAGATTGCTCCCAATTTCTTTGGGTAGATCACTGATCACTTATGTAAAGGTTCTCACCATATTACGTCCTATCAGCAATAATATCACCATTACCATAAGAGAACTCATGACATTATGGGAAAAAACAAAAACCACAACACGAAGCAATGTAGTATGTGCGGAGAAATTTTCACTCACCACCAAAATACAGCCACATACGAGCAAACAGCAGTTGTCTGACTGTAGAAGAGTACACATAAAATACTACAGCTACCTTAAACTGAAGAATGAGTGCAGGGAGCAGCACGTTTCACCCGCTGTCCTACTGAGATCATGGTTCAAGAGTCAACACCAAAGTCCTGTGACATAAGCCACGAAATCCTGTTGCCAATACCAGAATTTTTACATCCCGCCTGGAATGACAGCTTCAACGGCACACTCTCTACTGACATCATGTGGAGGCAGTGGTCCAATACTTGCTCACATGGAGTGCCCACTCTCTTCCAAATGTGTATGTCTGTATTTATAAATATAACCTCACAATGATACACAGCAAATTTTGGTGATAAATACAAACTACTGTATTTTTTTCCTACTCTGTTGGGCCAAGAGACCTTAATTCTCAGGTACACAGAGGACTCTCTGTACTATGGAGCATCAAAAGTGGCCTGAGAAATCCTGTGGAGACATCCTGCCTGCTGAGAAACTGTCAGTGACAATCTGTCCCAGGAAAATGAACCTCCTCACTCCTGCACAAATCGGGGGGGGATGGGGAAAGGGAAGGCTAGTTGAGGAACTCTCAGGGAGCAGCCCAGGCAGGACAAGGAGATGACAAAGCAGAGTTGGGGCTTACATTGGGGACAGAAAACTGAATGAAAGAGCTGCAGCTATGGCCATGCAGCTCTGCCCTCCTAGTCTGTTCCAGAAGAGATTAAATGGAGCAAAGCATCCTATCCAGAGGGAGATCTAATATGCTCAGTCACACAGTCCTTTGTCTTCAAGCTAGCTTCTTGGTCTCTGGTGAAAAAGGGAAAGGCTGTCCTTTACTATGAAGCTATCCACGGTGGATCAGCTCCCCCACTGTAGTACAGTTTTTCTTCGAAAGTCCCTTCAGCTACATTGTTGCTCCTATATCCATGAAAACAAACAGTACAGCCATGTGTCTTCCCTCTCCCCTCCACTGCTCAAGTTAAATTGGGGCAGGAGTTTTGACTTCTGCCCCAAAGCAAAGGGTAGTAAGAAGAGCTTGTAAGGCACCAGTGTATTGTGTTGTAACTGGCACATGCTGCTCAAGTTCACAGCTGCAAGTTTGTGGCACCTCCTATTGGAAATGTATTATATGCTGCCATTCTAATCAATCCTGTCTTCTACAGGTTCCATTTCCTTAGAAAGCCTCCACTTGCACCATCTTGACCTTGCCTAACTTGTGCAGTCAAGAACGCCAGACAAGGCTGCAGGCTGTTTATAGCACAGAGCACATACTTCTCAGGATCCAAGACCTACTTCAAAGGGGAGAGTCACCTCCAGTGGAAACCATACTGAACTCTGTCTTTTCAGGCTTCACAGCAGTATGCAGGCGATTTTTCAGTAAAATAATTAAATGCTGCACTTTAGATTGAAGGTGAAAGTCTGGGGGATGGAAGGGTAAATTAGATAACTGTAAATCTAGAGACAGTTAAAGGTGATGGATGAGGGTGTGATGGCAATGAAGACACAGCTGCAGATCCCCCCAGGACCATATATCTGGATTAAAGACTGGTGTGTTCCTGTAACTGCTGTTCAAATCCACACGCCCCCTCATCTCCATCTCTCTGCAGCGCATGAGGTTTGTTGGTTTAAGTTCCTTTCCTCTTCTCCATCAGCTCTGAAACATTCATCCCTTGCACCCTAGCTACCCTGCCCCTTCCTTTCTGTGAAGCAGGCTACAAACTCCATTTCAGCATCCGTCATGTCAGCACTCCCTCAAAAGGCTCCACCTGTAAAGATTTTACTTCCTTCTGGTTTCCTGTAAAGATTTTACTTCCTTACTGGTTCCCAGTAAAATCTTTAGCTGTGTCTTTCCTAATCCTATTCCCCTGGTCTCACTGAGGGACACTCCAGAGCTTTAGACAATTGTAACTCAGAAGTTCCTAGCTCTTACCTATGCGATCATATCATGAATGAGATCAATTTTATCTGTGGGAGAAATGGCAGTAAACCACTGCTTCATGTTGGTTCCTGAGGCTTCATTCTCCAGATCAGGCAAGAGACTATATGCTTGGAATCCTCTTTTCTATCAGAGCTAACCAGATCACAATGACAAGAAAGGGCACCTTAGGGAATGTCAGACAAAGGACCACGAAGGGACACATCTTGGCAATAAAGTTCCTTACCTGGAAGAGTGGGACTCCAATGGCATGTTCTGCTGCCCTTCATACTGCTGCACCAGTGCCCGGACACTCCAGTAGGGGTTTTCAATCTCCTCATCCATGCTGCTATTTCTGGCGATAATAATCATAGAATGAGGGAAGCCTCACCTGATACGAACAGAAAATTCTTCTTTTCTCCAAAAGGGAGGGTAGGAAAGCTAACGAAATGAAGGTAAGAAGGAGGGGACAGCTACAAATCTGCTAATTAAGAAAATTCTCCCATCAGGGAGATCTATCCCATCTTCTTGGTGTGAGGGAAACACAGGCAAACAGGCCCTCCCCTTTTAAACTCATGCCCAATTCCATGACTAGAAAACTACAAAAGCTCTGGGAAGACAAGCAAAAGAACAGAATTTGCAAAGAGCACAAAGACTGGCTTTTCTGAAGAACTCCTGGTCCAAGGCCTTTGCAAGAGAAACCTTTAACATTTAATTTTTCAACAAAATATACCATTTCAACCTCATTTCCAAGCTGCTTCTTGGGTACTCCCTTGAGCCAATATAATATGGGCAAATGACCTTCAGCTGTGTAAGTTAAACCCTCAATAGACCACCATCTGGCTACCATTTAAATGTCATTACTATTATTATAATCCACATACCACCCTTTGCAAGTGTTAAATGTGCTTTTCAGAATTACACATTCCTTCTGTACATGGATCATCTCCCTTCATTATCACCAGAACTCCTCCACTTACATGGTAGGCTGCATCAGCTGATTAACAGCACACAACACACTGCATCTGCCTATATAGCAGCAAGCATAACATTGGGGTGAACAGCAATGTAGAAGACAGAATGCACTTTTACAACAGGCTCAATGCCTCAATTCTGGAAGTAACTGCTCCCAGATCTGTAACCAGCACCTGTAGTTAAGACCTTACTTTTGTTTCACTTGAAATGAGAATGTCTCCAAGTAGACAACACCAAGAAAGGGCACTGTGCTCAGCATGAAATGGGGAAAACAAGGCAGCAGAGTTCCCTCTGGCTGGGCCATAAAGAACTGTTCTTTTCCAGTGAGATAACAGAGATCCAGCAGTTATTTTGTTGTAAACCCTGAAAAGAACCTGGGATACCTGCAGTCTTCATCATGAGGCAGTCAGTCTAGGTCAGTACTGCCCTTTGTTAGGCCACTATTTATTTAGGTTTCAGTGAGACAGCAGCGGTTTGTCTCTATTTGTTTGCACAATAGGAGAGCTACCTTACGCCAGGAATTGTCAGGATAAAGAGGTATCTATTTTAAGATAAATTGTGTCCCTCTTCCATCATGAACTGACCTCACATAACCAGGGAAAACTCATTACCTCTGTCTGTGCCGGAAAACATCCCGGCCGGATTGCAAGACATCTTGACGAACATCTGCCAGAGCAGCCACTGCCCCTTGGGCCACTGCGGCAGCTGAGCAAGGCCTGTGACTGGCAGACGATGCTGACAAGCTCTTCCCCACCATGCCAGCAGGGCTATGATTCATCGCTCTCCCGGAGCCTGGTTTGAAATGAGCAGCTAAGGCCAGGATCAACCTCATGATAGATTTCAAGTTCCCATCAACAATATCTGCAAAATGCACATAAAGCCAAAGACAACGCCATTAACATGAAGTCCCACCAGAGCTCTATCTGAGCAACAAGCATGAACATAAACCCAATGGGACCATGCCAGTAAATGAGGACTATGCAAAAAGGACTGCATTACAGCACTGATGCTTAGCTCTGCTTGTCTTGTACAGAGCGGCAAACTGACTGCCACCTACAGATCACAAGTTTAAATGCTTTGAATAGACCTGAGCCTTCTCTCTATGGCCATTTCCAGCTAACAATCCAGTAGGTTACATGACAGCACATGATAATTACTGAATGCTCACTGGAAAAGTACAGCAGTTACTGAAGACTACCACTGTACTAGCAGTCACTTCAATTAGCACATGGAATTTGCCTTTTTTTTTTTTTTTTTTTTTTAATACTAAAGACCAGAGAACAGCAATGTATTTCTTTAGCAATAGCATCCTGTACCATAAACTGTTTTTACTACCTTGCAAATGTTAAATAGTCAGTTTTAATGATGTCACACTAGGCATTTCCCCCAGCACACAAACTAGCTCAAAACACGTTGATCTCAAGTTCACTGCAAAGATCAGCCATTCTTTCAGACTAGGATTTCTCAAAACAATTTAGTCAACTGAGACACTCAAAGTCCATTAGAATAATAGGAATAGGGTTCCCAAATATCAGAGGCAGCCTAAAAAAAGAAATCATAAGTGCTGAAGGCATGAAGGTTGGTTATTACTTGCTTTAGTATCTGAAAAATTAGAAATAGCCAAAATAAGTCAGAGTGACTGTTAACGTCCACATCACTCACGGAGAACATGAAGCCAGAAGTTTGTGTGAATCATCTGAAGTCCTACAATGAGTCAAAGTCAGAACTATGACCGGAGCTCTGGAGCATTTGTCCCAGAGTCTCGTGCCTGTATCCTATTCTATCCTATGACCACATTATATCATTTCATTGCATATTCAGGTTGATACCTTTGCTTATGTAAGACTTTTACCAATACTGCTATCATTTCTATAGTCATGAGCTCATAAGACAAGTTGTCTTACTGCAACATCACTGAAAGAAACAGTACAGCCTCCAATCTGCCAGTGGCAGTACTGTGGGAACAGTACTCATTACTCTATATTTAAATTCTAAGCCTCTTGCCGAGGCCTATAAATGAGCAGCTTGTACTCTTCTGCTAACAACAAGGGTCATGCACCCCATGTAGTCCTTCTCATCTGAAGGGCCACAGACAATCAGAACTGTATCCCCTCCCAGTACAGTCAGCAAACAGTAAGGATCAGGGCCTGTCTTCTACCCCCTAGATCTACACACACGTCCCCCAGCAATCCTTGTGATATCTGACTAAAGCATGCCATAGACTTGTGATTTTGCATACTGGGTCTCCTCGCTATTTACAGGCCATACGAAACAGTATCACAGGTTTCCAGTAGACCAGAAATACTTCTCCCATGTCTCATTTCACAGTAGCAGGTTTATATGTCCTTTTAGTGAAAGATTCTGAGGCTGTATTCCTCATTACACCATTACTGGATCTTCTGACTGCTCAGTAGCAGGAGAAGAGGCACTTTTGTTTCCGTGCACTGTGCTGCTACCAAAAGTAGTCAAGAAGGCTGTATCATTCAACCCAAAACCTGTTACTAAACCACAGGAGGAAAAAAACCAAAACTCCCCCACAAACCAATACATTATCTGTTTGATATGAAACAAAGACAGAAACAGGCCTTCAATTGATAGAATCATCTGTGGCAACTGCCAGGGGCACATACCTTTTGCTGATGTCTGATGCATGCGGATCTTTTTTGATGCCACAAACTGTAAGACTTTCTCCACATTTTCCCTCATCTCCTGCTGGCTGGTGGGTTTGACCTGAATGCCATTCAGCTTCTCACCAGCTAAAGGAGTGAAAAAACTTTATTACAGAAGAACTGAACCACTTGGTGCTGTCACAGGAATTGCTATAGGTGTAGGGCCTGATCTTATCTTGTCTGTGTACTGCAAGAGGCATGCATGGCTTCTTGTCCTGCTTATAAGGTATTCAGTACCAGGAATAACTAGGTTGAAGACTGTATTGGGTTTGCGTGGCAAGGTTTTGGTAGCGGGGGCGCTACAGGGGTGGCTTCTGTGAGAAGATACCAGAAGCTTCCCCCATGTCTGACAGGGGCCAGTTCCAGCTGGCTCCAAGACAGACGCACCACTGGCCAAGGCTGAGCCCATCAGTGATGTTGGTAGTGCCTCTGTGACAACATATTTAAGAAGGGGTAAAAACTGCTGCATAACAGCAGCCAGGAGAGAGGAGTGAGCCTGTGTGAGAGAAACAACCCTGCAGACACCAAGGTCAGCGAAGAAGGAGGGGGAGAAGGTGCTCCAGGCGCCAGAGCAGAGATTCCCCTGCAGCCCGTGGTGAAGACCATGGTGAAGCAGGTTGTCCCCCTGCAGCCCATGGAGGTCCATGGTGGAGCAGATATCCACCCTGCAGCCTGTGGAGGACCCCTCGCCAGAGGAGGTGGATGTGCCCCAAAGGAGGCTGTGACCCTGTGGAGACCCCGCACTGGAGCAGGCTCCTGGAAGGACCTGTGGAGAGAGGAGCCCACGCTGGAGCAGGTTTGCTGGCAGGACCTGTGACCCCATGGGGGACCCACACTGAAGCAGCCTGTTCCTGAAGGACTGAACCCCATGGAAAGGACCCATGCTGGAGCAGTTTGTGAAGAACTGCAGCCCATGGGAAGGACCCATGTTGGAGAAGTTCATGGAGGACTGTCTCCCGTGCAGGGGACCTCACACTGGAGCAGGAGAAGAGTGTGAGGAGGAAGGAGCAGCAGAGACACTGTGTAATGAACTGACTGCTGCTCAGGGGGAGGAGGTAGAGAATTCGGGAATGAAGTTGAGCCCAGGAAGAAGGGAGTATCTCAGCAAGCAAATCACTCTTCCAAAAATGCCACGTACTAACACCACTCCTCTACAAGGTAAATCCTTTCATAACTCCATTCCAGCCTTGTGGGAGTTAATATGGTCCCTGACAGGTTTTAGCACATCTGTTGTAACTATCTGCTAAAACATAAGGACTTTAATAGAATTGTATTTATGATTTGCTTTATGACTGTTTTCTTTCAAGTCACTCCTCCCCCCACCCCGCAAGCTCTGACACAGTCATTAACATCTGCCAGTATGCCTGACAGATGTCAGAGCCAAGGCCAGCCTCTTCTACACAAGATCTAAAACTGCAAGATGAAAAATAGTGCCTTATGGCATTACTGACCTACAATCTCAATGAGCAAAGCAAGAATGACTCCATCTCGGAGATCTTGTCTCAGGTCTTGGACTGGCTTTATTGTTGGCTTCTTCTTCAGCTGGGAATTCACCCAGGCCACATATGCCTGTAGTTGTTGCTGAAAATAGAAAACAAAATGTTTGTACATCATTGCCGTTTCAGGGGGAAGTTGCACAGCTCTCACTTTTCTATTTCATCTTCACAGATCTCATTGTCTTTGGCCTTGAAAACAAACACCAATGGTCTCATCCCAAAGCCTGCTGAGCACTAACTGAGATCACTGCACACTATGGTGCAGCTCACTCCATGCCAGGACAGGAAGAGCATGCAGGCAGCAGGACAGGACGCATGATCTAAGCACAGCTGAGAAGAGAGCTTTACATTACATTTAATCTAGATTGGTACAAAACCAATGTTGTTATCCCCTCATTTCTGGTGCCAGAATTGGTTCACTCACAGCATTTAGTGTCCCATCCACACTATTTTCTTCCACATATCAAAGTACAAACCCCACAATGCAGAAGCAAGAAACCCTGTGTTATTTCCCATTAAACTATGCCATCTACCAAGAGAAACAACGAGGACAGACTTCCTGGAAGAGACAATAGCCTCCCTCCTTAACACTCCCAGCATGGCTCATTTGTAACAGTTCATGCAACAGGGAAGAGACACCCTGTTGTACAGCCCCCTCCCGCCATTTCCTTGGAGCTGCATCAGCATTTCTAATGGCCCAATTTCTATTTCTGTACATGTGGAAGCTGGCTTGCCGCAGCACTTAACACCTGCAAGACCTGAGAGCAAGGAGCACTGCCTTTCCAGCAGGTCATACTGAATGCTGCTTCATACAGCTGTGTGTGTTGCCACAAGGGGAAGACCAGGCAAACTGAAACTCAAGTGTCAGTGTGAGGACCCATCTGGCATAAGTGACTGAAAGGCAAAGAGCAGATTCACATGACCTTTCTCTTTCCATCCCCCTCTCAGTAGCACTTCCATGGCTAGTAGCACTGGTAACACTGAAATCCCTTTGGGCAGAGCTGGTATGGTACATGGAGGGTAAACAAACTGATCCATTTATGGGATTACCTCCCTTTTCACTAAGCTTCCCATTATTCTGCCAATGCAGCAGGTTTCAAGTCTCCATTCCATATTATCTCAGCAATGCGAGTCAGAGTTTATGCTTTTACAGCCCATCAAAGTCACAATCTGATCACAGCTTCACTCTTAATTATCCTGACACAGGAAATCCAACTTTAGTCACACCATGGTTCGGTCTGCTGGTTCAGAAAGGTGACTAGACCTGTATTCAATCAGCTCCGCTCACTCAGCAGAGAGCTGGAGAGCAGAACAGAGGAGATGAGCTTGGGGAACTGCCTGACAGTTTTTGAAAAAAGGAAGCAGAAGTGGCAGATCTTATGCATGCTTGCTGGAACAGACTTGGCCTGCCACATGGATTGGATCTGCATGCTCTTCTTTGGCTGTAATGGCAATGATGCATGTCAGTTTTGCCTGCCCAATTTCAGAGGTCTTTATTTTCTACTTAATGCGACTGGGCACTGTGAAGAATCAATGAGCCTTGACTTTCTCTCTCTCTCTTGCACAAGTTGATGATCCTGTGCTGATTTTCAGAATGGCAGTGGTAACTCTTGCCAGCTGCAAAAAGCACCCCCACCTCTTGCAATTGTATTTTAACTGATCATGTAGGCACTGAGGTTCAGCCTCACAACAGTCATTAGGCTGGCCAGAGCCAGAGAGACCACACGCCTTCTATTACAGAGATTCAATAAAGCTTTAATTTATTCAAACAAGTACCAGAGAAAAGACGTAGGTTTGTTTATAGTAATACAGCATCATTATAGAAATATCTAGGTTGATAAGTAAAGATGTACCAAATAGGGTTGCAGCATGAAAAACTGCATCTGAAGTCTAGGTAATTTAGGGAAATAATCTTATCACAGTAGTGTTTACTACCTTCTTGTCATTTTTCAAATCATTTTACAAAGTTCTAAACTGTTATATTGTACTAATTCCACAAGGGCACAGCCCCTTCCAGCCTACAGAAAATTTGCCATTTTTATAGGAGTCTATATGGTTCTTCCATTCAGACACTTTTGTTTTCACTCGAAGGAAAACTAGACCCTTGCACTAAGCAGTTTGTTTTGTGTTTCTTTCCTCTGAACGTTCTTCATGCATTCATAATAAAGCATTTTTGGCAAACTTTTAGTCTCTATCTCTTAAAAGCATGACAAGGTTGACATTGCTATTCTTAGGGGAAAAAAAAAAAAAAAAAAAGTAACTCCTAAATCCCAGCGCATTTACATTTTAAACAATGATTATTAAAAGGAGGAGTTTGAGGCAATGGAATATGGATGTCACCATTACAAAGTAATTTCGTACCAGTAGCTGCTGTAATACTGCAGACTTACATTTCATTAGCAGACTTTGTTGTTTGAGTTTGCCTTTTTTTTCCCCCCACTAAAGCATAAGTTTTTCCTGCAGAAGTTCAGACAGTTGGACTGATCAGCATTTCCTGATTTTGTATCCAAAAACTAGAAGACCTAATGACTTTAGCAAAAGATCTGGATTGCTGCAAAGCTGAAAACCCATGGAGTAAGCTGTCACTTCTGGCAGCTGAGGTGAGTGGGTGACTGAACTTACCAAGAAAATAACATATACAAAAGTTTAGTGACCCAAAAATGGCAAAGTGGTGTTAAATGCATGAAGGGACAAAGCCCCCAAGCTGCTCAGCAGATATCCCAATAGCAGTTTTTAAGCTAGTGAATCAAAAATGTTTTGCTTCACCGCTCTGTGGCTTCCCCATCAGCTGGCATGAACTGGGCAATAACAAGGACATTGTGGGCCGTATCTTAAAGCCCTACACTTCCAACACAAGCACAAGGCCTTGATCCATAGCCACAGATTCAGTTTAATGAATCAGACCCATAAAAAACCACTTGTTTCACTCCCTCAGAATTCCATTTGTTTCAAAACCCAAGACAGCTATCTCAATTCACAACAGAACAGCCCTAAGTACTACCACAGCAGTATGATCTGCTGCTTGGATGGACATCATTCATGGCATCTATTCTGGAAAGTACTCCAGGTATCAGCTTCCACCACAGAGAAAACAAAGATTTGCTAGGATGTATTCTGCCACGAGAACAGCAGCTCTACACAGCCTATTCCACCCCACAAAAATATTCCCTAGCCTGTGCTTGTCACTTGTCTGCAGAAATACTCACACCAAAAACACATGCTCCATTACCATTTGTGGCTGCAGGCATCCCAGCTCAAACAATACACGTGCCCCATCCAGTCTCATGTAGGTCTCAGCTCCTCTTAGTCAAGAAGATCCCAAGGAGGCGAGAAAGGAGGTTGGGAAAAAGCAAGGAGGTGGATGACACATCTCAAAAGTACTCCTCCTTTCCTTTTCCAAGGCTGTCCCCACTGTGCTTTCACACTGCTTTCTGACAACAGAGTAGGACATAATATTTTGTGCCTTCTAAATAATTAGCAAAAAGAGGCACTAACCCCAGAGGCAGAGCAAACAGGAGAACACAACCCAGACTGAGTAAAGGATACAGATTGAGCCTTTTTGCCTAGGATGCTGGACCCAGTAGTCCCCCAAACCTGCTTAGGTCCCCTGCTCTGACAGCTGCTCAAATTCGTAGCGCTCCTCTTGTTTAACTTTTGTCTTTCTAGTTGAGGGGAAAGATCCTGCAGGACCTATTACACCAATTCCTGTGACGCTGTAACTATGCTACTACAGCTGCCTACAGAGCCTCCAAACTTCACAGGATTGAACAAATCCCTAGAGCTTCCCCTTGTTGGTTCATAACCTGGTATGGCTGACAGCTATAGCCAAGAGCAGAGAGGGGACAGCTATTGTTCTATCTAGCTCATCCTCTTCCTTCATAATAATTGAATAATTAGCTGAATAATTCTTCCTTCAACCACTGACCACTCAGGAGTTTTCTGCTTCTCCCTGCATTTTGGTTTGAGCTTCTGTTCAGCCAAATCTTAGACTTGATGGGGCTCACACTGCTCTACTCCTGCACCAATATTTCTTTCAAAACTAGGATTTTCAGAAGAAAAACTTATCAGCCTAGTCTAAGATCTACTATGCAGAGCACATGTTACTAGGATTATGGCAGAGTTAAGCTTAATCCTATTTAAGTTAACACAGCTTTGTGTTCCAAAAAAAGACACAGGTCTTTTTGAAACACCTTGCAATGGGAAAAGTAGCTCCCTTACCTGAAAGAAGTTGGAGCCCAGATTGCTTCAGCTCCTAGGCAGATCATTGTAGGGTGTTTATATCCAAGTCACTCCAGAAGCCTTAAAAGACTTCACAGGGCAGGAGAGGATTTTTAAAGCAAGGTACTAGATGCCACCTGCAGTGGTAAGGAATTTCCCAACTTGCAGGCACTTCTGCTGGCAAATTACAGGTTAGCACTTCAGTAAGCACAACACATCTCGGAGCAGGATTTTACTTTGGATCATTTATTCAGCACATACCCTCAAGAAGTGCCTCAGACCTACTGGCTATAGGAAAACAGCTGTAGAGGTCAGGAGCATGTATCTTTGTGCTTCCAATTGACAGCCAATGATACACAGGAGGGAAATGCCCTTCCATGGTCAGCACATTTTTCTCAGTGGCTGTAGTCCCTTAGTAATAATTACAATTAAGTGTCATTATCTAGTATTTTCCACAGGTGGAAGAAAAGCAGCAAATCTTGCAAATCTCTTGCAAATCTCCTGCCAGTTGTAGGTGTCCTTGCTATTCTCATTTAACCAGTGCAATTCACCACCTTCTGCTTAGGGCTCGTGTTTCTCCCTTCTTGACCATTAATCAGTCCAGTCTGCCTGACAGTAAAATNATCAGTCCAGTCTGCCTGACAGTAAAATAGGTAGATCACAATGCTACTCTGTCCTTTATTATACAGTGCCATCTACATTACACTGTATAAGGCTAATTTTCACCTCTTCTGAGATCAGGGTATTGCACATTTTGCAGCTGGCCAAATCTTCATTCTTGGACAAAATCATTCTTCAGCAGGCAGATGCCTTCAGAGGGCCTGACCTCCTTGCTGTCATGTTACAGTAGACTCCGAGGAAGCTCTCTGCTTCTAGGAAGAGATTCCTCTTCTGTGTTCATTTGATGAATTTGAATCTATCCTTATTGTTGGATTTAGGGAATTGGCCTGGAAGAATAAAGTTTCTCATAATCGTTACTCTGTTTTTCCTTTATA
>VYZW01024720.1:0-12441 GCA_013401315.1 Balaeniceps rex | reverse complement strand
GAGTCAACCACTTCCCTGGGGAGATTATTCCAATGGTTGACTGTTCTCATTGTGAAAAATTTTCCTCTCATGTCCAGTCAGAATCTCCCCAAGAGTAACTTGTGTCCATTTTCAGTATGTAGAATTTAATGTGGGTTTTGGTAGGAAAACTTTAAATATCGGGTGAGTGTTGTATGGAGAACACCTAAAAGAAGTGTGTTCTGCACACAAAAAAAAGCATGTTTATATATCAGTATCTAGACACTCCTTTGTGATAGTGCTTGCTTAATGTGGGTTGACTTAGTCTTTGTTCTAAAACAGGGGAAGGGCATTGACAGCATAAAAAGAAGAGCATTTTGGAAACCACTTGGGTTTTGTCGTATTGCTCCTATGTTCTCATGAATGTGGGTAATACTTGCAAAAGCTGATTAAAAAATCGGTTGTACTTAGGCTCCTGATCCTAAATGAGACTAAAACAAAGTCTGTGCATCAGTTCTGTGTAGCCTGAGGCACCTCANGGCTCAGGAAGTTGTAAATATTGCTGTATATATCTTGTTCCTTTAACTTTTTCTCTGTGCATCTACCACTGAGATGATGGAACTTTGATGTGACCTAGAAGGGCAGGTCTTATATGTTTATAACAAAGAAACGAGCAGTTGCTAAACAGCCTGTCTTACGATAAAATTTGAACTCTGTTGAATTCCTAATGCTGGGCTTCNAAAATCAAATTGCTGTGTTTGTTTTTATCCTCACTACTGGATGGAGTTGAAAATGCTGAGATCTCCTGGTTCCTATGAGGTTTCATTGGATTAGCCCTGAAGAAATTTAGACTGCACTGATGACCAGAATTCTACAGTACATTAGAGTAAAGCTGATAAGCCTCTCATGCGTATGGTATATCATACTCTCGTATAACTGTCTTTAGTACTAATACTAATAAAAATTCTCACATGATAATTTAGCACTGAATTGGAAGCTGGCACTTAGCTTTAACTGACTAATCGGGAGTGTCTCTTTTGTCAAAGGGAACAGTGTTGTGCTGCCAAAGCTTTTGAAATGCTTTACTTTGTCCCCATGCACTGGCACAAGTCTTGCTTGAGTTCATCTCCTCAGCACTGGGCCACCTTAATTGCGTCAACATGTAGGTGTGTGTGGCAGAGGACAAGTAAACTTGATGCCATCTAATTTAGTCATTGCTGTCAAACTAAGTTTCCTAATAGCTTCATGTTAGCATTGAGAAGACTACTTGAGCGTGTTGATCCTTGGGGAAAATCTGCAGGTAAGAACACTATTTTGAAGCTAGATTGGAAGCTAGAATTCCCCTCCTGTTATTTCTTGGAACCATTTCCTCCTGAGGAATTCAAAGCACACAGAAAATATGCATTCCCTTTTTTATATTTCTCTCCTCTGCAGTCTCGTCCTGATCGATTTCCAGTAAGTGCTATCTGTATGCAATCTTTTTACTCCATGCCAGTTACAGACATTGGGGAGTGCTGCTGCCTTAGAAGCCCTGCAGCTGCAGCAGATTTCGAGGCTTTCAACTGAGAGGATCATAGTGCTTCTCCTGTGGGAGGGGTGGGTAACTCAAGTGGGTATTCTGGTGAGAAGAACCAGGGAAATATGGGGACCTGAGAGGAATGGAATAGAGGGTCTGAAATGAGTGTGAGAGAATGCTAGAGAGGAATGGAGTCAGTGGGCTCTGGGTGGGGTAGGGAAAAACAAAGGGGAGTTGGAGAACTTTAGCGCTCTGAGTGCAGAGACTGGGCCAGGAGTTTCACTTCAGTCAGCTCCTCTAGCTAGAGCAACTTTTAATGGCAGGAGGACATACCTAACACTGCTACCATACTTTTGCTGTGTTCGACTTTAGTCCTTCTTTCTTTTCTTCTCTTGGGAACTGGTGAGTCCTAGCAGAGGGATCAAGAATGAAGGTGGTTTTCTGCCATTTCTCCACTAGCCGCAGGGCTCATCGCTGTAGTTGCTGTTGTAATTTCAGCTTCTTGTCCTGGCCTGCAACCAGACCATTGTGGATGTCAGCTATTAGTGTCAGATAGACAAGTTTTAATTTAACCTTCAGCTCACTTCTCTGTCAGTTTTCATGTTGGGGAGAGTTTCCAATTTGAAGTAATGGGAAAAATAATAAGGCTTTTCTTCCTGACTGAGGAAATAAATGTATTATTGTGATTCTCTAGCACTCAGAGTGCTATGGGGGGAAGGGCTTGTATGTGAAATAAAAGATACAGAATTGAGAAAATTTGGTAAAATAATTCTCTGATGTTGTAAGTAAAACACAGAAGTTTTTAAAAGGGGACTTTTAAAAGTGAATTGTAGCAGTCACTGTTCTGATTAAAGTTGCCAGCTGGAGTGTCTGAGAATAGACAGCTTTGCACCAAAGGCACTAAAAGAAAGGCTGTACGCATATCCAGCTGTAATAGACTCTGTTCTTAACTTCTTCAGTGTGTGTAAGCCCATGGAAGAAGTAGTGTTTGCATTATTCCTTTGAAAGGCTGTAGAAGCAACAAAAATTTAAGTATTTGCATACTCTTTAATGATGTCAGCTTTCTCGAGGTGTATAGCAAAAATTTTCTTTTAAAAATGAGTCAAATAAGGGATAAAATACTGACAGCTTTGTTCAACAAACCAAAGAGAAGTTAGTTAAAATATCACTGTATAACTCTGATATTCTTTATAATTTGAGATGTACCAAAAAACCCACTTCCTGACAACAAAATTGTTTCAGAAGAGGAAATGTAAAGGAAACATGAGTTGTTTTTTGAAATCCAAATATTGCAGGAACACGTGTATGTCAGAATGCAAAACTAACTTTCTGTTTGGGTTCCTTGTCATTTTATTCTTTGCCAGCTGACAGGCTGCCTGGAGAGGTTGTAGAATCTCCAGCCTTGGAGATGCTCAGAACTTGACTGTACAAGTTCCTGGGCAACCTGATGTAATGCTGAAGTTAGTCCCACTTTGAATGTGGTCCCTTCTAATGCAAATTATTCTATGGTTCTTTATATATGATGAAAGTAAATCAACATAGATAGTAAAATAGATTAATATTTTAATAAACTGTGTTTAAACACCCCAGTGCATAGGTTGCTAGTAGTGTTAGTCCTGTTTGGCTTTTCCTTGTGCTATTGTTTGTACTAGGGTCTTAGAAGTCTGGGTGAGAGCACACGGTGCTAAAATGAGTAGCCTTTTCTTGTCCTGTGTCCTGCATTCTACATTTGGGATATAAAAGGTCTATATGTTTACTGTTCTGTACTTTGGTCTGTGAGCTTCTGCAGAAGCCATAGATAGCTTCCAAGCAGTAAGAGTAGTCCCTACAATAAACCAGAAGATGAAGGATGCAGAAAAACTATAAACTCTTTTTTTTTTTTTTAATTCAGATGGTTTTAATAAGTCTTCCTGCCTTAACGTTACTTTTGGTTTTAATTACTGTTTATCTTTCATGAAGTTCTGAGCCTGGTGACCACTCTGTTTAACAAAGGGTAGAGGTTCAAAAGGGAACTAAATTCCTCTGAGAGTGATTAAAAAAAAAAAAAAAAAGGAGTTAGAGGAAGACACTCTTTGTGGCACATCTTTTTTTCTACAGAAAGAAAATAATTTTGTTGATATTAGCCCTTTAAAAATAGCTGTATCCTTTAATGGAAAAGACCAAATGCAAAGCATAGCTTGATTAAAAGTATGTAAGGCTATAAAATACAGGTAAACACAATTATGACAAGAAAATTAATCTTTAAGGTTTTACATTAAAACTTACGCCCAAGAAATGTACCTCACTGTATATAAATAACCATAAGACAGATAATAGGGAATGAATATAAATTACTGAATTTATATGAGAAGTTACTAGTATGAGGAGGAAAAGAGCCTTTTTCTCTTTAATCTGAAGTAATAATGTAAATGATTTTCATTTGGAATGTGAAGAGAACATGCTCAATGCTGCTAATGATCTCATTGGACTTTTTACCTATATTTTGTATCAAAATGTCTTGCTATAGATGTTTTTTTAAAGGCCATTTTGTTGGTAACAGGAGACTGACACACCATAGATAAACATACGATATGCAAGTGGAACACTAAAACAGAGCAACGGTTTTTAAGGAGAGCACAGGTCTGGTGTGGAAACCTAGCAAATAGTTTGTTTCTCAGAGTGGAGAGCCTTCCCGTCACCCTTGCTTCCACCACAGCAGAGTTCATGATAGGACATCAAGTGGGATCCTGCTCCATGAAAGCAGAGAATTAAATGTCAGAATATTTCCAGTGAGAGAGATTTTCTTGGAGCATTCTTTCCTTTTATACCTAACCAGAACCAATTGACTTCCCAAATTGTGCAGAGCTTCTCTGCTAGATCCTCGATGGAGAGGTCTGAAATAAGTGTGGTGGAAAACTATGTAGATACAGGAAAGGTAAATTATGTCTTTTGCAGACACATTTAAAGGGCAGAAAGATCAAAAACTAGTTCCTTTGACAGAGTTTGATTTTTGTAGCTTCTTACCATGAATGAAATCATTATTTCAAGTGAGTTTGAAGTTTCAGATTGTATGTCTTTTAGATGAGTTTTAAACAGAAATCATCACAGAATTCGCCAGTCATATATGACTAAGCAAACAATTCTGTTCATAAAAGCAAGGATACATCAGATTAATGTGTAAATTTTCCTGTTATATACCATTTTAAAGTTGTTTAACTGTCTGGGTATATATATGTTTTTAGACAGTTTTAAAGGCAGGAAATTGTTTTTGAAGAAGTATTTAAATAAGAATGTTACCAAATACATAGAACAGCAGCCCTGTGTTGTTCCAGCTAGATGGATGCATTCCTGAGAGTTTCCCTTAAGAAAGCAGAGCCGTCTGATTTCCAGGAGCACACTCGGGCTGGTGCTGATGTGCATACTGAGCGCCTGTTCCACTGCCAGCCTTAATAGGAACTCTACTTGGGCCAGACAGCCTCTCACTTGTCTTTCTGGGAAAAAAGTCCTTGAACACTTTTGACTTTTTTAAAACTTGATGTATTGTAAACTCTGAAATTTGGTGTAAGAAAACCAAACACCTTTTTAATGTTTATTTTTCCAAGTAACTTGCCTAATTTCTGGCCCCCATCTGTACATCCTGCTTTGAGGCAGGGGGTTGCAGAACCTGGTCTGAAATTTTGTTTCAGCTGAGCAGCATGGGCTGGGCAGGGTCCTGGTATTGACACTGCGCGTCACCCCCATGACATGGCACACAGATTCTTGGTAGCTCATGAGCAACGCTCCATGGCTTTGAAAGCAGAGAATCACAATGTTCTCAGAAATAAAAGTTTGTAGGTGATAAAACACAGGCATGCTGGACACCTATGAACCGCAGATGGCTCTGATAATCCTCTTATACATCCTGTGCTAATGGTAACTTCCACTTCCAGTTCCTCCCTAGCTTTGTGTTCCTTACAGCCAGCCTTGCCAGCCTCGGGCAGCCTGAAGCCTGCTGCTGATGTTCCCAGGAAACAAATTTGTAGGAGTTGGTAAACAGAAACACTTCAGGATTAAGAGATCCTCTCAGCCACAGTTATCATAGAATCATAGAATGCTTTGGGTTGGAAGGGACCTTTAGAGGTAATCTAGTCCAACCCCCCTGCAGTGAGCAGGGACATCTTCAACTAGATCAGGTTGCTCAGAGCCCTGTCCAACCTGACCTTAAAGGTTTCCAGGGTAGGGGCCTCCACTACCTCTCTGGGCAACCTGTGCCAGTGCTTCACCACCCTCATTGTAAAAAATTTCTTCCTTATATCTAGCCTAAATCTACCCTCCTTTAGTTTAAAACCATTACCCCTTGTCCTGTCACAACAGGCCTTGCTAAAAAGACTGTTCCCATCTTTCCTATAGGCCCCCTGTAAGTACTGAAAGGCCGCAATAAGGTCTCCCCGCAGCCTTCTCTTCTCCAGGCTGAACAGCCCCAACTCTCTCAGCCTGTCCTCGTAGGAGAGGTGCTCCAGCCCTCGGATCATTTTTGTGGCCCTCTTCTGGACCCGCTCCAACAGCTCCATGTCCTTCTTGTGCTGAGGGCTCCAGAGCTGGACGCAGTACTCCAGGTGGGGTCTCACCAGAGCCGAGTAGAGGGGCAGAATCACCTCCCTCGACCTGCTGGCCACGCTTCTTTTGATGCAGCCCAGGATACGGTTGGCCTTCTGGGCTGCAAGCGCACACTGCTGGCTCATGTCCAGCTTTTCTTCCACCAGTTCCCCCAAGTCCTTCTCCGCAGGGCTGCTCTCAATCCCCTCATCTCCCAGCCTGTATTGATATCGGGGGTTGCCCCGACCCAGGTGCAGGACCTTGCACTTGGCCTTGTTGAACCTCATGAGGTTTGCACAGGCCCACCTCTCCAGCCTGTCCAGGTCCCTTTGGATGACATCCCGTCCCTCAGGCGTGTCAACTGCACCACTCAGCTTGGTGTCATCTGCAAACTTGCTGAGGGTGCACTCGATCTCGCTGTCTATGTCATTGATGAAAATATTAAACAGCACTGGTCCCAGTATGGACCCCTGAGGAACACCACTTGTTACCAGTCTCCATTTGGACATCGAGCCGTTGACCACTACCCTCTGGACGTGACCATCCAACCAGTTCCTTATCCACTGTACAGTCCACCCATCAAATCCGTATCTCCCCAATTTAGAGAGAAGGATGTTGTGGGGGACCGTGTCGAAGGCTTTTCGGAAGTCCAGATAGATGACATCCATTGCTTTTCCCTTGTCCACTGATGCAGTTACTCCATCATAGAAAGCCACTAGGTTAGTCAGGCAGGACTTGCCTTTGGTGAAGCCATGCTGGCTGTCTCGAATCACCTCCCTGTCCTCCATGTGCTTTAGCATTGCTTCTAGGAGGATCTGTTCCATGATCTTCCCAGGCACAGAGGTGAGGCTGACAGGTCGGTAATTCCCAGGGTTCTCCTTTCTTCCCTTTTTAAAAAAGTTGCCCTTTCTGTTTGTCTTACAAGATAACTGCAACAGTAGTTGTCTTGCACAATTCCACAATTTCTAGTGTAACTTCCTATTTTTAGTTATCCAAATTATTTCTGGGATGTAGTAGTAACAGAGATGAAGAAGGAGCCAGAGATATCCTGGATATGTGGCTGAAATGATGTTATAAACAGTACTTTTCTAAATGCAAGGTGCTGGCAGGTTTTTTAATGAAGTTTTTTGTCTGTTAATTTCTTCAGATAACTTTGCAAGGAGCCAACACCAAAAGACACCTTGCATTATATTAGATACAAAAATTATATTTGGAGTATTTCCAGTGATGTGCTGTGTTACAAAGATTATAACTTCTAGTTAATACCAAGTTTATAAAATGCTTTTTCTTCTACAATGAAATATAAGGTATAATAAATGAAAAATTGTTGGAGTCGTTACTCTAGCTATATGGAGAAGCTCGGAAAGAAAACCATAAAGATCGCCTCCAAAGGTGGTGAGCCACTCCTCATAAGACTTGTTCTCTAGACCCTTCACCAGCTTTGTTGCCGTTCTCTGGACACGCTCCAGCACCTCAATGTCTTTCTTGTAGCAAGGGGCCCAAAACTGAACACAGTATTCAAGGTGTGGCCTCACCAGTGCTGAGTACAGGGGCATGATCACTTCCTTACGCCTGCTGACCACACTAACCCTGATACAAGCCAGGATGCTATTGGCCGCCTTGGCCACCTGGGCACACTGCTGGCTCATATTCAGTTGGCTGTCAGCCAGCACCCCCAGGTCCTTTTCTGCTGGGCAGCTTTCCAGCCGCTCTTCCCCAGGCCTGTAGTGTTGCATGGGGTTGTTGTGACCAAAGTGCAGGACCCGGCACTTGGCCTTGTTGAACCTCATACAATTGGCCTCGACCCATCAATCCAGCCTGTCCAGATCCCTCTGCAGAGCCTTCCTACCCTCAAGCAGATCGACACTCCTGCCCAGCTTGGTGTCATCTGCAAACTTACTGAGGGTGCACTCATTTAAATAAGTTCTGCCCCTCCAACTTGAGTGCTCATCTTCTCTCACAAAGCAGGGCTGGCTTGTATCAATGTTGAGAGAAGAGGTGGCCAACACAAACTTCTGTGAAAGACTGGAGCCGGTCTTACTTTTTCCTAAAAACAAACTGTATAAACCAGGAAAAAGCTATCCTGCCAATACAGCCTAGTTCTGTTCCAATGTACTCTTCGAGGAGTCCCTCTGGAAGTTCATTTTCTGTGGCTTTTTTGGTTCTCAGTAGGAATTCCAGTAACTAACAGGAGATCATTAGCCCCCATTAAAATCTGGAACTATCATTGGTAACTTTTTTTTTATAGTAAGGGCATAAAAATATCTCAGGATTTTGTGTAGCATTTCACTTAACAGGAGACTTGAAGTTAACTAAGTCTCATATTTCAGGCTGCCAGAGCTGGATCTAAATTCCTATGGATGAAAAGCCACACAGATACTTGAGATGAAAATTGGTCTCCTCTACATTAGGTTTTGACCGCAGGCAGCAACTGGACACTAATCGAGAAGGGTCAGTAGCTTAATCATCTCAAAAATCCAACAAATTCATGTTCAGGTTGTTTAGCCTATTAAAATGAATTACTGGCTTTTCTCTAACATGCATGAAACACACTGATGCTACTGATTCTCATACCCTTTACCTGGGGGCAGTTTATGTTGTATTTGAAACTAGAGTTGAAGGTCAGAGATTTAGTAAATGGGTAACTAGGCACTTTTACTTCAGCTGTCTGAAGAGGCTCTCAAAAAGGAAGTTCCAAAGCCACTTTCCCCTTCCTCTAAAATCTGTTGATCTCATATGCAAGAACAGAAACTAAACTAATGGGAATTTGACAAGCAATATGAGAATGGTTGTATATGATACTGTTGAACTACGTGCCCAGATGAAATTAGAATTAGATTATTTTTTAATTGCTCTTTTATAAATGTCTAGATTTGCTTTTTTCACTTTTGGTGCTGACAGTAAGTCTGGAAAGCATTTCACCATTCCTTTACCCACTTCTCTGTTTATTTGAAGAATAACGTAATTCTTTGGACAAAGCCAAGTGTGCAGTACTGTTCTTTCTACAGTCCTACAGTTTTTAGTAGAATATATCACTTAAAGAAAACCCTTTCATTTGCAAAAAGCATCATCTTACTGAGATGAAGTTTACATGTACATGGAATTGATTTAACTTAAATTATTTTCCAGACATAATTCATCTAATCCAGGTCAAAATCTGAGATTGACAGTAATTTTTAAACAGCTTAATTCAGTTTTGCTTATTTCTTTTTTAGGGAAACTGGGGTTGTAACCAGTTTATTTTAAGCTGTAATAAGCCATTCTTAATTTCACTGAGAGTACTTAAATGCATATTAGCATTGGTTTAGATAACTTGATTTATGGACACTTTTTAAAATTAAAACAAGTGCTAGTTTTATGTAGAAAAAAAACCAAGCTGCAGTCGAGGACCACAAAAGATTTATCTTAAGCTTTGTGTGCACAGGAAAGGATTAGTCACTGTAGCTGTACTGGCATAACGGTATCAGTAAAGACACCTTTCCTTACTCTGTTTTGTTACTAAATGCAGCTTCTGTTGCTGTGGTTTATTCTCCAAGTGAAATAAATTATACTTGTAGAAATGCTTTTTAGCCGAGATGATAGTCTGCGTGAGAGCTACACCAATATGGAAAAGGTTATTTTGCCCCCAAGCAGAGCAAGAAGTTCATGATTTAGAATAGACCAAGGTGGTTATTGGAAATTTAATGATAGTTTAAATGTCATTAGCTGTTTCACTGATTATTTTACCAGAGGCACAGAGCTACCCTGGGACAGTAGGTACATCTTGAGTAGAAAAATGATTCGACTCCCCCCCCAGCTCCAAACTCTGTTGATATTTGAGTGTAACCACATAATTCGGTTTTACAGAGAATGATAGCCATGTCTAATCCTTGGTTTTTGATTTACTAGTGTGATTAGTCAAACAGATGAAATGTGTTCAGAAATCCCCTTTAGCTATAGCACACTTACCTAATAGCTATTGACTTTGGCACAGCTTGCGAAGTGTACCTGAAAAATATATATATCCCTCTTGTTTCGGAGTTTACAGTAAATTTTGGCTCCGTGTTGAAGTCTGTCTTTTAAGTTTGTCCATAAAAATGAATTCTAAGATACTCAAAATTTTATAGTTGTATTCATAAATTAACCTTTAAAAGTATGCCAGGTAGACCACAAATTTCATGCTATGTGTATTGTGCAACAGTTTTATACAAAACCAAATTATTTGGAACCTTTTGTTATAAGAAAAGGCTAAAAAACACCTATTGTTAATAAGCGGACATGAAAGATGAGCCATAGAATTATCCTGTGTAAGCAGCCAACTGTCATCAGTTAACAATAATCCCACATTCCTGTGATTATGATTTCCATAAATACAAAGAAGAGCGTTACAGTAATACAGATCTAGTGCGCCTGCTACCTCAGAGTACTTGGATCAAAGAGTGGCTGAGGGCTAGATACTAAGTGGTGTGATCAATCCACAAAATCTTTTTGCTAATTGGTCTTCCCCTGTCATCTTCTGTTAGAAACCATGGTGTTTATAAACTCTCCTAAAAGGTACATTTATGAGCCACTGGATATCATTGGTTAACTACTTAACAAATTTTGGTGTAGTTTAGAAGTACTTTAACACTAATTAAACTACATTTCTTTGTGTGTTTTAGTTTTTCAGCCAAGTTTGGAGAGATTTTATCCCTGTTGTTACTTAGAATTTTTGAAATCTGTATAGAAAAATCACTCAGAGCTCCTGTAAAACTACACAGTCATCCTGAAGACTCATTCAGCTGTTTGGGGAACTCTCCACTGTTCTGCGGGAAACAGGAGTGGGGGGGTGGGGGAAGCCGTGGGAGAAAAAAAAGCCAGTGGAAAAAAATCTATCATAGCAGCCACAGACCTAAAATCCTCTGGCATGAGTTACTCTTAAGACATTTTGATAACTGTGATTTAAGACTGATACTTTTTTTTGATGGATAACCCATGCAAATTGGAATCCTACCAGACATGAAATTTTTCAAGTAATAGGGAGCGTTGCACAGACTGTGAATGGAAGAGATGGATGTGCCTTTCATACAGGATGGTTCTTAATTTTTATGGGGTTTTTAATGCATCTGGAGTGTTTTTTCTCATTCATGGAAGCAGTGAAATCTTAACAGAATTCTGAGCCTGTCCTTTTCAACTTTTGCTCTTATACCACTGCTTTCATCCCTTTGTCAGTTTATTAGTGTGCCGCATTAGTTAGCCTTAAGGCACTGACCTTTTACGGTGCTGATGCAAGGTTAAATCCTTTCTGAACACACATTGTTATTGCTGGTGAGATTGCAGAAAATACAGGGAACTGTGGCTCTCCGGGTCACGTTCTCCAATAGTGAGATAATTGCCCGCAGGTGAAGAGAAAAATGCAATTTGAGATCTTCAAAGCTTCCAAACCAGGTGTGCATTGCTGAGTCAAGAGCAGGTATTGACAGGTCACTTCTTCTGCAGCATTGACAATCTTATCCTTAGCAGAGGCAGCTTTGAAACCATTAGTTAGCAATCATGAAGACAGGCTTGCAAGCACACAAATGACTGTAGAAACTCCATGAAATTTGGCTTTGTATAACTTCTTTTGAAATGCCTCGGACAATGCAACCTAACAACAAAACTATTCTGAGTAGAGATTGTTTAAGGAGAGATGACTACGCAGTTTTTTTGAGCTTGAGAGAAGATAAGGTCATGTTATCAAATGCTATTTTATCAGGAGCATGTGGTTGGAAAAACTAGGCAGGTGTGCAACTTCTTTTGGAAGAGGAAGAGCAATGTCTATTATAAATTACATTGTTATAGCTAATCCCAATGCATTTAGAAGTTCTAAGAAACAGAATAATTTGCGCTAAAATATGTAGTTTTGAAGAAGTATTCTGAGTTATTAAAAATGAAGAGAAAGTACTTTTTAAAGGATTGTCTGAAAATCAAAATGCTGTAAAGGATTGTAAAATAACTTCTTTACATATAAAATAGACAGTGTCAGGTATTACTCTAGAGCCTTAACCGATTATTTCTTTGAGGTAAGTAATGCTATTTTTCATCTGTCTGCTGTAAGGACTGTATTACAAGGTGTTCTCTCACTTGCCTAGAAATAAGGTGGTGAAGTTGGCCTATATTTTTTTGAAATCAAGATAGTTGCAGTGTAACGCAGACTGGTGATTACTTAGATTTGGCCTTCACAGAGTAACACCCACCCCTTTATTTTATTTTATTTATTCTGAGGCTGTTTTACCTCTGCAAAACATTGCTAGGCAAAGGGAAACATCTTTACTGGAATGTGCTGACAAGAATTTAATAAAGATGGAACTGTGCAGCAGGTCTGTTCAGACTTGATGGAAATAAATATTCACTCCAGGAGCTGAAAATTGAACACATTTAACTTTTGGAAAGGGTCTCTATTCTGTCCACTTTGA
>VYZW01024717.1:2566-116769 GCA_013401315.1 Balaeniceps rex | reverse complement strand
TCCAACCCAAAGCATTCTATGATTCTATGATTCTACTGTCCATGTGGCCGTGGAGGTCTGCTCCTGGCCCTCCAGCATCGCTACTTGCTCCCACACCCCCTGGCCGCCCCCATCCCTGCAGCCCAGCCAGGGGGGCTGCAGAGCCGACAGCAAATCCCCAGGGCCACAGGTGCCACCCTGCCCATGAACGCCTCCAGCCTCCGAGCCCCACGAAGCGCTCTGCGTTGGTGCAGACAATGCCCCCCAGCCCTCCCAAGAAGCACTGGGGTTAGGCTGGAGGCCACATGGATGAGATAGCAGGGTGACGGCACACAAGAGCCGACGGGCATCACTCAAACGTTGAAGCAAGGAGCAGGCGGTATCTCAGGAAGCACTGCACGTACCTGGCCGGAGGCCAGAAACACGCTGGCTACAGCACTAACTTATCAGCAGCAGACAACTTTGCAAACAGCCTACAACCAAGCTCCTACATAAATCAAAGGCCACGGAAAAGAACCTCAGATGGGGTGAGAAACCCCATCCGGCAAAGTTCACGGCAGCAAGATGCCATTTCCTAAAAAAGGGAGGGATGCAGAGAGCAGCGATAGGCAGCGGGGTGCGGCACAGCCCCGGGAGCGGCACGCCGGGAGGAGGGCATCTCGGAAACCGGCTCCCGGCAGAGACAGACTCCAGTTGCTGAAGTCCAGCATTCATACTTTAGCTATCTTCCTTAGGCTGGCCATATTCTTATTTCCCTCATGGGAACACAGCTCCCAGGTTTATCCCATCTCCACACAGTGCCTCTGCATCCCTAACAACTTCAGATCCCACCGGCAAACCTCAGCCACGGCTGAAGTCTGTAAGGCGCTGTGCCTGGCCAGTCCTGGGAAGGCGACACACGGCTACGACTGTCCCGCTGCTGTAGCAGAAAGGCTACAGAACAAGCAGAGCCCTTCTTTATCATGCAGCACGGGATCTAGCTCTGCGTCTTCAGACAACTCAATTTCCACGTTTCTGCAACAGTCAGATAGACTTTGATATTTTTTGCGATCAAATGGTGCTTTAAAAGGATGCGCCATGCAGGGCCTTTTTAAGTAAAGGGGTTTTCAATAAAAAGACTGTTTCTAGTCCCATAAAAGGTAATGTTATTTGAAATAACTCAGCAAAGTCATTAGCGAACCATTCTCAAACAGCATTTAATGAACAAGAACACAAGAAAACTACCACCATAATTATCTGCTGCAGTAATTTCACATTTTCTTTCACTAAGTGAATGAAAAATAAAGTGACCACAATTATCTGAGATTTTAAGTGGAGTCTTGCAGCCCTCCCACCATTACCTGACTAGATGACACCATCGTTTTCTCTGGCCGCCCAGATGACAAGAGGGAGCGGCCCCGGGGCGCAGTGCCATGCGCATTTTATAGGCAAACAGAAAAGAGAGGCAGTTTCACCTACCGCAGGACGTGGATACCGTTGTTTTGGAGGCAGGCAATGGGACCAGATCTTGTCTTCGCCAGCATGAATGAGCTCCAGTGAAGTGCCATCAGGGTCAAAGCTGGTGTCAGCCAGATCAAAAAATCATTCACACTGCAGCCAAAAGACCGGTTTCATGAGTAATGTGCAGCCGGTACTGTCCCCTGGGCGGCAGGAGGGCCCATGCTGGTCCGGGAACACCACAAAGCTCCTGAAAACACCCAGAGGAACAAGATCATCCCCTTCCAGGAGCGTGGGACGCTGTTAAGCTGGGAAGGGGTCAGTGAAGAGAACCTCCTGTTCGGTTGTGGTACCTGTGACACGGCAGGAACAGGCTGCCCAGGGAAGCAGTCGAGTCACCATCCCTTGGAGGTATTTAAAAGACGGGCAGACGAGGCGCTTAGGGACATGGCTTAGTAGTGGACAGGCATGGTTGGACTTGATGACCTTAAAGGCCTTTTCCAACCAAATGATTCTATGATTCTGTTCCATGACCCAGCGCAGGGGTGAATCTCTGTACAACAAATACATTTTCAATGACGGGATCCCGGTCCTGATCCCTGGACAAGCCCGGCGCAGAGCTCTCCTTCGACTGGAGCTGCCTGAACAGCAACTGTAGGGCCCTGTCTGAGAACTCACCACACACAGAAAAATGATTGTGTCTTGATTTAGTCTGGAGGGTATCACTCAGATTTATGGGCCATCCCTAAACAGCTCCGGTATGTTTTAACCTGTGGCTTTTCAGAGAGCAATCTGTGCCGAGACCCCCATTTCTATATTCTGTCCTTGCCCTTCTTTCACCATTCCCATAAGATTCAAAAACTCCAACCACCACCATCTTCTGCAAATCACCAGGAAGACGTACTTACGCCAACTAGCAAACTGGGCACAGTTTGGAGTCGGGTCCTGCCGCGGTGAGTCCCTGCCGCCGGTGCCCTCGCCATTAAACGTGACCATGCTGACCTCTCCCAGGAGTGCCACCGCGATTATCGAGGTTGTGCCGCTCCAGCGAGGGGAGTATTAAAACACTCCAGACTTCTGCTCGGCGGTGAAGCCTATAAACCCAGTGACCTGGCGCGGTTTGGCAGACAGAAGAGCAGACATACAGCATATTGAGGCTATTAGCAAGAGCCAGGCAACAACAAACAGCATCGTGCTATGAAATTAAATTGAAACGCAATAAAAATCCCAAATGGGAAAATATGCAGATCAACCTGAACTTTGTCACTTTGCTGAATTACAGCATGTTTAGTGACAGGGATTGCTTTTCAACTGGAAAGTGACAGATTTTTCTGTCTGATGTTGCTGAGATCTGGACATAAAAAGCAGTTTCCTTGGGAAGTGACAGTGGAAACGCAATAGATCTTGTGGAGGATGTTGCATCCTTTCATTCAATGGGATAGCTGTTTTAAGGAGAATTGAAGTTTTAATCAAAGTTTGTTCTTATGTTTGTCAAAAGCAGGGAAAAGTGACAACTGCTTGTCGGTTGTTGGCTCACGCTGAGCCAACCATTTGAATATTATCCTGGTTGATTAAATTTGCATTGCTAATAGGGGAGAAGCCATATGCCTCACACACCTGTAGAATACAGCTCCAGGTTTTGAAAGGTTATTAGCACACTATTACATTCTGGCAAGAAAGGATTTTTTCGGAGTGGGATGAAGAGCTCCTGGGGGTGCACAGAAGAACGCAACGGGTCCTCCTCTGCCACCCCCCTTCCCACGCCACGCAGGTCCTCCCTGCACGGCTCACCCCGCAGCCGGCCACGCAAGTGGTGACAGCAGGGGAAGGGAGAAACCTGCCCCTTCCTGGGCAAAACCCCTTCAGCTTTAGCAGGGAAGTGTCTATCAGGGCAGCATGAAGTCTCACTTAAAAAAAAAATGGAGTGTGCAAGAGATTTAAATCTTAGGGAATGGCTTATAAAGATAATGGAATTGCTGCTGTCTGTCTGGCTTCAGCTGAATTTTAAATGGCTTGGGTAAAAACGAGGGGTTTGTTTTTGCTGTTGTCCAATTAAGAACTTTGTCATCACAAGAGATTGCTGAAATTATTGCTTTCTCCTTCAGGTTATATTCCAAAAATTAAACAGACTTCTCCTACTCCCCTTAAGACGTTGTAGAGGGATTTTATCCCGATTAAAGCGTTAAAAATTAATGCCACTCAGACAAGTCCCTTTGGATTCTACAGACGGCAGCTACTGCCTGTCTCCTCCAGGTATTTCAGTCAACGTTATCTGTAATTAACATTACGTGTCTTAGCCACTGGCTTTTTCTCGGGGAATTTTCAGCAGTGCTAAATGGGGGCCAGCCCTGCCTGCTGTGAAAACTGGACTCGAATGCCAGGCAGATCTGGTCTTGTCCTCTTTCTGACATGCAGCTTTATTAGCAGTGAAGCAAACACTATATGGAGAAAATTCAGTCTCCATCTAACTTTCCAGGCTAAGGATCCTGCTTAGGGATCACCTCTCAATACTCACTCCCACCCCTGCGATATCCAGGCTCAGAGACACCGTTTGCTTTTTGCATTTAAAAGCTGTTGCCTGGTAAGAGGACAAAGAGTTTCAGGGAACCCAGCTAAGCTAACACTGCATGCGATACAGGTGCGGATGTGTTTGGTCTCAGGATGGAAAATCTCTGCAAGGAAGTCCCATAAAAGCCGAGATGCGCCATCAGAAGAGCCCTGGGCAAGCATTGCTTTCACCATTTACCAACCCCACCAGCCCAGCCTCAGCATTTGAGAATTACCAGTTTCACTCTCCCCTGAATTTGCAAAGCTTTATTGGTCTAATTGATAACCCTTTAAGGACAGCCAGGCAGAGAAGTTCTTCACAGCAATGCCGTAGAAATCGCAATAAAGAGACAGAAACATGAGCTGGTGAGTATTTGTTCCCAGGCACGTATGTGCGTTCTCCTTACTGCATAGACATAGACAGATAGAAGGACAGATAAACCGGAGCACATTTTTCCTCAAAGCATGCTGATAATCCCAATCCAGTGAGGAGAATTCAGCTGGACAAACACTGCTTTTTGTGCAAAAACGTAAAGGAAATACCTGATCTAATGAGCTCAGGGATGAGCCCAGGCAGCAGCATCCGGAGCAGAGCCAAGCGGTGCGGGGGAGCGAGAGCCAGAGTGGGTCTCACCACGGGGACCAGGAAGGCACCAGGAAGGAGCCCTGGGAGGCAAAGGGACACGGGAGGGGGTGTGGTGGCTGCAAGGGACACCTCTGGCCCAGCATTTGTGAAAATTGATGCTTCGCTGCAAATATCTAATGAAAAACTTGGCACTTGGGACCTTTAAAGACTCAGAAGGAGAGCTGCCCCGTTTCCTAGTTATATTAATATATACGTTAAACTTGCACTGCTTTGGTACCCACTGCGCTGGCTGGAGAGAGGCAGCGTTGGCTGCATCCTCTTCTGACGCCCTGCGCCGGTCCCTTTTCACCTCATCTCTCTCTTGATTTTAAAAACACATCTGCATCAAGACAGTGACTTCCTATCGTGGTGTCTGGAATCGCAGGTCATCTTAAACAAGGACATTTTTTGGAGCTGGCAAGAACACTGTTACTGCAGTCAGTTTGTCAGAAAGTTTTGTTGGGGTTCAATAGCAATTGCCTTTTTTAATTGCAAAGTTATGTGGATTTTGATAAAACTTGCTGTCAATTTCCCAGAAATGTCTGAGGTGATAATTGCCGTTTTTAAAATATTCTTTATTTCAATTAATTTGTCAAATTGTGAGGTGTTTTTAAAGCTGACAAAACATTTTGTTTGGGCATTTCCAAAAGAAAAATATCTGGGATGACAAACAGGATGGGGGAGGCAGTGCTGGGATGAAATCACTTTAAAAATTCCAAGTTTTTGACCTAATGCAAGACAGCCCTGTCAAACCCTCAAAAACATTGATAGGACACGAAAACAAACCACCCGAAGGAACCTTGTATTAACGCCTCAGTGCCCACGCAGAGTTCGCTATAGCATCGGCCATGGTCAATACGATGATGTTAGCTACCTGCTTTTCCTAGATTTCGAATTACTTGGCTACCTCCTCCCGTGGCAGCCCACCCCAGCCGCCGGTACGGCTCAGGAGTCTGGCATGGATGCACAGGCTATTCCTCCTGTCTTTCCCAGAATTGTAAAGGTGGCTGTGTGGTTGGAAAGGGCCTGTTACAGAAAAGGGCAGCTCTGCTCAGCACGAGGAAGGCACAGAGCACAGGTTCCTATGGCAGGCTTTTTCTAAGCTTCCCCAGTGTTTACTCCTTCCCAGGCAAAAAGCAGCAACCAAGGAAAGCAACAGTTGCCACGTAATTGCAATATTCTGAAAAGAATAAACTTCCTTTGGTAAAGAAGCATGTTAGTAACATAAACGTACAGGACTAAGATTGAAATAAGGCTCCAAGGTAATGAAAAATGTGCAAGGACTCTACAATAATTCCCTGCAGAACAACAGAGCCTCTCCCAGGCTCAGCACTGACATCCCACGTCTGGGATAGCTCATTAAAAACCACCTACGGTACCGAGCAACGCCTGAGCTCCGGACAGGAGCAAAAAGCTCAGTGGAAAAGAAGAGGTTGGAGCACTCTTCAAGGTGAACCAAGACAACTCAAGTGGTGTGAGATGGAGAAGCCATCGGCACGGCCGACCTTAAGCGACAGCTATCAAGGCATAAACCCATCCCTTTAGGAAAACAAGGCAACTCCTCTTCAGCCATCCTGTACAGCTCAAGGACATGTGATGTTTCAGCACGCAGATCTCTGCTCTCTGCTCTTGAAACTGGGAAGGACCTTGAATGCTCTGTTTAAATTTAATTTATAGACAAGAAACCCAAATTTCTTAAAAGAGCACATCAATAAATTAGCATCAAATTTTGCTGCCTTGTCAAGGATTAGCAGTTTTAATCCATTTCAAGTACGAACTGGGAATTAGAAAATAGTGCTGAGATATTAATAACAAGTAGTTCAGTATGTGCCCTTAATTTGCTTAAATTTAAAGGGCTGGTAGGAATTTTTATGCAGAGTGGAGAAGGAGCTGAGCAGATAGAATAAAAATGTCTTAATGGCATAACATACCTAAAGCTTTCAGGGTAAAGCTCTGTTTCCTATCAGTTTCTGCATCAGACATTTGCTGGCTGAACTTGTTAGTAGCTGAGGTGTATATCAAGAGTAATTCATTTTCAATCATTTGAGGGAGCAGGACTGACTGCTGTGGACAGAAGTACGCAACTGGGCTCCAGCAGCAGACTGCACCTTTGACTTGGACCTTTAAACCAAAGCATCCCAGTTGTTAGGTTGGGTTGCTCTACTAAATTTACCAGCAGGCTTCCCAGCTTGACTACAAGGACCCTCCTTTTACAACTAGATCCTTTAGCCTCAAAGGCTACAAAGCCTGCTTTTCCAGAAGAGTCTGGATACGGTCTCTCTCTAGCATGATTACTAAAAAAGGATCTACGTTTTAAACTGGAGGGTGGATCTTAAACAGACATCCTCATATGACGTGAAAATAGTTGTTTGCACCCGTGCAAAGGACTCTGTTTTGTGGAAATGTGCATTTAAACCTGGATTGTAAGCACCCATATATTCGGCACGTGTTAATGCTGTTAAAGCAGAATGTGTCTGCGTGACTTATGGTATACCCTGTGATGAAGTGAAATCCTACACATAAATCAACTCAAAGGCAGGGAGACTGGTCAAGGGTTAAGGGGCTAGCCTTGGGTTTTGAACACCAAGGCTCACATCTCTCCTCTGCAGCTGAACATGCTCACGGGTGAGTCCTGCAGGCTCCCTGCAACCCACTTCTCTCGCAGTAAAATGGGGTTATAGAAATGCCATATCCCAGTCCAGGGGTTGTTGCAAGGGCAAGCACTTCCCAGATTGGGAAAAATTCAGCTATGGGTGTTGAAGAAAGTGATGAAAAAGTCTTCATTTCATATGTAAATTATTTTTTATGGAAACATCGCCATGGGGCAATATACACTCAGATTCAGGAGATTAATTTTCTCCTAACTTCAGCAGACTTTAGCCTCAGCAGCTTGATCGCTGTGTCTACAGCTCACAGATGAGACAGCGATGCTCCCCATTTGGGATCTCCACAGCAGCCTTTGTGGAAATTCGTAAGACGAGGTTTTCTCACAGCCATGTCAAAGGAGTCACTTTTTCCATCCTTTTAAAATCCACGTACAATTTCCAGTTAAATTTCAATCCAGTGCTAAAAAAACCCAGCATGAAAGAGGAACTGTGCTATATGTGCAAGTAACAAAGCTACTAGGAGACTCTCTAAACATACTTCTCCCATGAGCTGCAGCGAGCCAGCCCTGCATGCCCAGCGGCGGTATCCTCCATCCTCCTCCCGCTCCTCCGCTCGCTCCTGCCCTCCCACCCCCAGGCGCTACAGCAGCCCATGCTGAGATCTGTGCAGCAAACGCAGCATTGTGGGTCCTCAGAATAAATAAAAAACAAACCCAGAGATTTTCAGCCTGATTGGCCACACAAGGATGAAGGGGGTGCTCACAAATTGCTCCCAGATCTTTTACAAGCCTGGAATCATTTGCAAAATCACTCTCCTGGTGCAATATCATACCGTACTCCTCATATACTGCCTTAAATGTGCCCATCTACACACACACTGGCTGGGGATAATCTTTTGAGTCTGCATTAATTCACATTTGGTCTGTGGGTGAACAGCAAACGATGCAGGGCCAAGACCCAGAGGTCTGCCTGAGGTCTTCTGCTAAATCCCTCTGTCACTGATGGTCGCTGTCTGCAACCATTCACCTCTTCTTTCCATCAGCAACTGGGAAGGCAACTGAAGACGTACTTGAATAATCAGAAGTTGCCTGTTAGACCCCATGAGACAGCATCTCAGGGTCATCCCACATAGAGAGTGCTCACGCACCCCTTTACGCACTCGCACCCTCTCTTTGGATGCGGTACCTGTGCACGTAGGAGCCTCCAGCCAAGGTGCTGTGCTTCCAAAAGCAGAACAGGTGGGGATAAAGGAGGTCAGATCCACCAAAGGGCTTTTAAACTGATTGCCAGCACTTCAGGGAGAAAATTAACATACCTCAGGTTGTTTGGAGAACGCCCACAAAGCCCGCTCCCTAGCACAGTCCCATATATCATTGATTTAATGGGTGTTAATGGGCTGGTGCCTTCAAAGCTTTTCAGTCAGCACAGATGTTTGCCCTTTGACAAACCACTTTGATCATTTACACTACTAATTATTTTTAATTCAGAAAATGTCATATGAATTGTTTGAAATGTGCTGTACAATGGGGCATGGTATTGTTGATTACCTCCCCTAAACTTCTGCAAAACAACTAGCAAAAGTTTGGTCCAGACATGTAAAAAGGAAATGCAATTAATATAAATTGAGCTGTAAGTTAAGGTCGCCTTTCTCCTCCCAGATAACAGTAGGTGACATTAGGATAAGTTGTGCAAAGAAGTTGAGACAAGTCTGCAGTATTATGGTCATAAATCACAGCGTCTTGACATAACCTCATTCACAACATGCACCTCATTCCCACGGCCCTTGCCGTTACGCAGGAAAACGCAGAGATGCTCCAAAACCAAGAACAGATTGCAGAACCAGAGCGAAGAGAGCAGAGACCACGCTAATCCATAGTTGCTTTCCAGTGGCAGAAAACAGTCCTCTCTTCTTCTAGGCAGAATGACAACAGTAGAAATCTCCTCATGTCACACAGTCACTATACATTACATGTATAATCCAGTCTGTCCAAAATTTTTCAATAGTTCAGTACATTTTCCCTTTTAAAAAGAACTGCTTTAGTTTACCTGGAGAAAAACAAGTAGGGTGACAAAAAACAAAGCTAAACCAAACAGTTTGGGATCAACCAAAACTACTGGCACTGGTACTAAGAGCACTTAATTTGATGCAGAGTTAATTTTTGAGAGTTTTCATTTCAGCAAGAAGAGAAAAAATATCAGTGTTTGTGACTCCAGGCAGTTCAGCCACCCATCAGCAAAATAATAACTAATTATTTACACAACTGTACTCATAACCTTTGTCATAGAATGAGGCAGGGCAGAGTGCCTCCGGACTGCCCCTTGCTTATGACTTTTCCTGACCTGCATTTACAGCCCAGCAGTGTTTGAGTTCACATCTAAAAGTGTAGCATGGACACGCAGGACGAGCTCTGAAGTGATAACGTTTTACCTGGGGCTCCTGAAGATGTGCCTCTCGGAGCACAGCAGGAGGTGTGGGTCACGCTGCGTTTGCTAGAGCCACCATGAAGAGATGCAGCCGACCAAAGACGCAGGTGAGGAGGGATGCTTAATGCTCCCTCCAAGAAGCAACAGCTTGTTCTGGACAGGCACTTCCATGGGCAAGAAATCCTGGACAAAGCCCATGACTCCACAGAACTGGAAAGCAGAGTGGGAACAGTGTCTTGTCTCATGTCTTAGGGCAGACAGAATCATCTAGCACAGCATGGTGAAGTTGCCCCTTACCAGGGTCGTAGGAAGGCTCCTCTGACACATCATCTCCATGCAAAGTGAGACAGATGACTGCCTCAGGTGCTCCATCAGTAGCTCTGGATGTTGGTCAGGAGATGAGCTCCCACCATGGGATGTGCAGGACTCCTGACTCATCCCAAAGAGCACCAAATGGTTAGGAAAATGCTTTTAAAAGGAAGAGGGGGTATTTTCTCCCTTAGATCAGGTTCCAAATCTTTTTCCAGATAACAAATTGTTCTTAAGTAATTTTTTTCTGATAATTTTTTTTTTCTGCTAAAATTAAAGCTATTTAGAAGTATTCCCTATCAACCACTCCATACCAGTTTTGCTAGGATATCTTAGGCTAAGACAAAGGAAATCACAAAACCAGTAGGAAATACAGAAAGAAAACGGTTAAGATGATATTTCTCCCCAGTTTAACCTTATTTTGGAAGAGGCCATGACAAAGTGAAAGTAAATCTTTCAAAATAGAAATACAGGTTTTAATCACTCCTAATTAAAAAAACAGCTGTAAACAATCTATCTAAATGAAACACAGCTTGAATGAAGGAGGGGAGGAGGTGCATCCCATCTCCTCCCCTCCTTTGTAACAGGCCAGATCAGCTTTCTGCACTTCCCAGTTGTTCACATTATCCTAGAAGTAATCATGTTGCTGTCTAGCCAGGGAAGATTGATGCTTATCTGTGCTGACAGACGTGCTGATGCCTCTTTTCCTTAGGTTTCCAAGGTTATGGTTTGACAGTCAATTAAAAAGTTCTCTCTTCCCTGACAAACTGTTGGGTTCCAACTGACTTTTTTCCCCTCTCCTCCCTTCTCATAAAACACCTTCACATTCTCCCCTCGATCACGGGGATTTTATCAGCACCCTGTTGCAGCAGCCTTTCTTGGATGACTTTCTTCATGCTCTTCTTCACGGAGGGGCACCATGGCACCCACATCTGGCACCCCCCACGTCTCCTGCAGGGGTGACAGAGGAACACAAACTTCACAGCTGCTCTCGTTTACACAGTCGCAGCCATATACCACAAACTCGCTGGTTCCCTGCTGCCTACACCAACCCTGCCAGAGAGGGACTGATGGGGACCTGTGCCCAGAGCGCTGCCCTCACCCCTTCCTGCTGGTCGCTGCTGTGCGTGGCAGAGACGATTGCCACCGTAGCAGGATTCCAGAGAGGAAACCTGGACAGCACGGGAGATGTCGAAGTTGCACGTTCCCAGCTTCATTCTTCTACCTGTAGATGGCATGGATATACCTTGCTATCTCAAGCAGCTCTCCACCTCTGCTCACTTGCTTAGATTCTAGAGATCGGCACTTTTAAATATGAAGTACTATCTAGTGGGCGAAGTTAACTCCTATCAGATGTTACAAAACACCTATATAAAATATCTACTTGAAACATCAATGCTTTTAAGGGCATTGAAAGTAACACTCAAGTAAGAAACAACTGTAGGAACTATTGCACTTTGCTTTGCAATGAAGTATTTATGCAGTGAAGGTTTCCCCGTGGCAAGTGGGGTTGCCCATAGAGTGAAAACCAAACCCCAACAAACCTCCAAAGAAACAAGCAATCAGGAGGAAACCGTCTGAGTGACATTCACACTGTTCGAGGTGTAGGACTACACCTGTGAACTCCACTCACTGAGACATCTCAGCAAACACTGCCTCTGAGACAAGATGTAGGAGGCTGTTCTTAGGAGAAACAGCCTATATGGCTAAATTTGCAACCATGCCTGTGTATCTCTCGGCTGGTTATGCAAGAAGTATTTAATTGCCTCAAGGTTCAGAGCAGCAGTTAGTGAGAATGACAGGAAAAGAAAAAATCCCTAACAAGTGTGACTGCAAGGAGAATGAGGTACCTTAGCATTTCTGTACCTCCCAGTAAACATCCCTCCATAATTTTAACCAGCTAAATGCCTGTGTGAATCAGATCCACAGCATCTTTGTTTAGGCACTCCTGAAAAGTTTATCCTTAACCTTAACTACAGAACACTCAGAATTTTTCCAAAACTCTGCATTTTGATTGAAATGGGAGATTTACTCTATGCAGAAACTTCAGAACTTCATACCTTTAGATGGGAATCCTCCAAAAGTGACTCTGTCTGCAGGAAGCTGGAGGTTATCTGTAAAACCCTGCTTGCTGCCATGCCTCTCCTCTGCAGAAAAATAATAATGAAATTAATTTTGGGCCCCCCGTTAAGCTGCAGTGTTCAGAAGCCATTCCTGCAAAGACTTCTCACACGGTACCATTAGCACCTACTTGCAATGCACCAAAGTAAGTGTGTAGGCAGGACTGTGGAGAAGTAAAGTCAAAATAATTCATGTGCAGCTACCTAGGACACTGCTTAAAAGACACAACAGAACTCCTGAACACGTCTTAATAATTCTCACAGCCGGTGCAGCAAGACACCAAAATTTTCCACTATACTTAGAGAACCAAGCAGCTTCAGGTCCCCACAACTCCTAACTTGGACAAGTAACCTCACCTTAGAGCAATGGCTATTTGCTGAGTGTATCCTTATTTTACCTCTCCCTCTAGCTGAGGGCAGGTCTGCTAGTCATTGCAGAACATATAAATCGCACACTCTTTTGGAAATGAAAAAGAACTTGAAATCTGGGCAGATTTCATACAGTGGACATGCCAAAAGTTTGAAGAATTAAGTTGAAGAAGAAAGGATAAGCACTAAGTCATGCATACATTAGGCACAAGGGTTCACTGTGCTTTGTTATTTTATTTTATGCTTCTTTTTGTAGTTGAGGAAGGGGGCAAAAAATGACAGATTGAAAAAAAATGACAGAGCATTATATTTTAATAGTGGCATTTGTATTTTGATTTTTGAAAGCATGCCCATACTCTTCAATGAGTTTGAGAGGCACTAACCTCCACTCTTAAGTGACTGAGAAGATATCTTGTTCGTATTCATAAAAATCCTGATTTACTCTAGGGCATGAACCATAATGAACTGTGTTTATCCTTTAAGAAAGATGAAATGAAGCAACTGGAGATGCAATTAACTTCCTCATAATGCATAAGAAATTATATAGCCAATTTCCCTAGTTGTACAGAGATACTACATGTAGCATTTAGCACCCTGCACAAAAATTCAACCTTGTTTAAGATAGAAAGCCACAGCGGGAAATGGGACTGGAAGCACAACACCATCTTGCAGATCTGTGAAACATTCAGGGCTGTGTTTCAGCCAACTAAGATGTTTCAGCTCAAATCAGGACATTAAAGGACAGTGCCAGCAGCAGTGACTTGGTTCCACTCGGTCTTGTGTACCTAGATTTCATGTGAATTTAATCAAGACAAATTAGCACTGCCTTGTAATTTACTATATTTGAGGGTTTCGTAAACACCTCTAGTTTATGCTATGCTATGCAAATTATTAAATGAATATAGCAATGGAGACAAGCCTCTCCAAGATGTTCTAAGTACTGAAAAGAATAATTAAATTTGATCTTCGCTCTATTTTGAGGCTTGATTTCTCAACTTTTAATACCAAAATAATTTTTCTCCCCCTCCAATTCTGTCCCTCATTAATATAAGTAATTGCACAAGTTGTTGTCCTCTGTATTCATTTAGCTGAGAACTGGCTTCCGGCTTTATTTTTAATCCCAGTTGATCAGTGTTCCCACATCTCCTCCCTCTCTGCAACAAAATACCTATCCTGTCTATCCAAAAGGGTCATCTTTTTGCTCCGTCACCTTCAGCTTCTTACAACTGTTTGAGTTCTACCAGAATTCTATGAAGTAAATCTGTTTTTCTAGAGGACACATGGTGATTTAGCTGAAAACATCCAGTGAAAATAGCTGCAGGTTTATTTGGGAGACTGGAGCCAAAGTCCGCCAGGTACCTTCACTGGGAATATTGCCAACGGCCTTTGGGTCTTCCAGCTTATTCTCCATGGTCCTGTGCATTTCTCAGCACTGCTGACAGGTTTCATGCACATCTTGCAGCACACTGGCAAGGTGCTATTATAAGAAAGCCAACAATCAGTGTTAATTATTCTGAAGGTTGAACACGCACACGGGATGCAGAGGCATCTCACATTACTTATGCCAAGTGTTCATTTTGGTACTGGATCTACTGTAGCTGGAAACAACATCTCTTCTGTCCTTCCAGTGCCATCCCAAAGCTCACATTGTAAATACATTTGGGCAAGTTGTCCTATCATTCCCCTAGAAGAACTGAAAAAGTGTTTTTTTTTTTTTTTTTTAAATTACACTATTTTTAGTAAGGTACAGAGAGTCCTTTGGGTTCAGCCATTCCCCATCACTGCACATTCTCCACCCTCAACGCGGCTGTATCAAAACAACACAAACGCTAAGGGCACAGAAGGTCTTGACTACTTGGGATGAGCCAAGCTACAAGTCATTTGCCTCTTAGGCACGTCCAGTTCTCGTGCTTTGTGATGTTTATAGCTATATATGCAGGGCTATCCAGGGGTTTTTGAAGAGCTTGAGCAGCACGGCCAAGGCAGCTATTTACCCGGGGCCTACACAAGGGAGGTAGCTCACTCCTGGTGTCTCTTCCACTGTGCCCCGGGCTTTTAATGCCACAGAGGTGCCCCTTGTTACAGTCAAATCTTATGCCAGTATCTCAGCCTAAGTAAAGTTGTGGGCAACCAAATGGAAGTGATTATCTCCTCAACCATCAGCTGAGGCAAGGTCTTCCCTGAAATTAATGGTCCACAAATCTCCCAAACTCAGCTACAAGCTGCTGGGAAGAAATAACATTGATCTTCAGGGAGTCTTTCATGAAAAATAAGTGTCAAACTTGGAACACAAGCACCCTTACAGTGTTGTTAAGCTAGAGTTGCCAGAAAAAGAAAAGCTTGGAAAAACTGCCTAGAGAAAGCTGATATTGGCATTGATCACTAATGCCCCAAATCAAGGGACAGCTGTGAAGTCCATGAGCCTCAGAGGATCTCTCTTGCACAAGGGTTTGTAGAATGAGACTTTGCTAACAGTGCTTTTCACTGCACCTGATAAATTTTGGGTCTCACAGCAAAATAATTTGGCTGAAGAGAGATATCCACGAGCATCAGTTATTATTGCATTTCCCCTGCCCCCCATTAACATCCATTAGTGTTGACTTCTGACAAAACTTGGAATGCTATGGGTGTTCCAGAGGGCTGGAAAGGTATAAATAGATGGCCAGAATAAGCAGGTGGCCAAGAAGCCGTAATCTTGCATGAACCCCAAGCAAAATCACAGAAAGGCTGATATGACACACAGACATGAAAGAATTACAAGAAGAGAGCATAACTGAACGCCCATCAAGATAACTCTTTCTCTGTTGTGGTAACTTACCAGGTCTGGCTGATAAAGATCACCACATTGGTCCAACACGCTTCAGTAAGGTTTTTCACTTAAAGTGAGTGACTTTATGACTCCTGGTGTTGCAGGACATCATGGTCTCAAGTCAGCACTGTAGATAAATCAATGTAGATCAAAGTTAATTGAAAGACCATTAACTGATAAACCACAAGAAGCAATTGTAACATCATCCATCATAAACCCTCTCGCACTGCAAGCTAAGCTCAGGCAAGTCACTCGATTTCCCATAATGATAAGGAAACTAAACAGGAATGGATGCCACCAGTCAGCTGGCAGGTAGCTGTAGCCTCATTTGAGCCCCAGGCCAAAGCTGCAATTTCACATTAGATCTGAAACGAAGATACCATGTCTACATAGCTTGGTGCTTGATCCAATCCTTCTGCAGAGCAACAGACACTCATCTGTCTCTCCCAGTTGTGCTGCCAGCGGAGGAACTTTCATAGAGAGCATCACCTGGCTGGCTTCTCTTCCTAGAGATGTGTTGGACAAAGTGCTGTATAGACTGTCTCCTTGCCAAGCCTGCTTAGATACCTCCTTTCCTTTTATCTGAAGATATAAAGGCCCATTGGAACCGTCACCCCCCTAGATGGTCATAATCTGTCATTTTATGCTCTTCCTGGGTTCTCATAGTCAAACTGTGCCTGAATCCTGCAAACTCTTTCAGCATAATCTCACTTAATGCACAGACTCTCCTCTATCGCCACCTAACGAAAATTGTCATCCAGGTGGTTGTTTCATGTCTGGATCACTGACACACTGGCATTGACTTCCTTCTAGCTTGGAAAAAATTATCTTGCCCCACACACTTCTGCAGAATATGACTCCATGACAATGATCTGCTCTAATAATTGCAGTTGCTACTTCTCCCCTACCATTCCTTGTGTTTGGGAGAACCTGCTCCTACACTTCCACAAGACAAACACATTGCCTTCCTTCAGACCCTTTCTTGCAAAAAGCCTTTTCTGCAGGACCACCAAACTTACAAATTGTAATGCTCACCATTATCACATTCTCCTTCCATATTTCCTGTTCTGCCCCACCTGAGTTCACTTCTTTCACTTGGACTAGAAAGTTTTGGAGGATGAAGGCCATCTCCTACCTATGCATTACTGCACTCAGTGCAGTAATGTCCCAGTCCCTGACAAACAGTGCCGAGTCCTACACATATTCCTACTGGAGTCTCATTTCCAGGCTTATAAACTAGAAAAAAAATTAGTAATCAATTTGCCAGCCATACCCAGATGTCTGAACTGCAACTTGCACAGTGATTTCTTGATCTGCTGTGATTGTACTTGTTACTCACACGAGTGTCAACACAGCAGGAATAACGAGCCTGTCCTAACCAACGCTGCTGCTTCTCATTTGCACAAGGGCTGATGGACAGAACTGAACATGCCTCCAGACTGCCGGAGCTGCGCAACACGCCATGCTTGCAGCTTTCAGAAAAACACTCATTAAAGATTTATTCATCCAGCAGAAGTGACAAATCAGAATTGCCCAATGCTGGAGCATCAATGCCAGTGTTTTACTGACTCTCGTGTTCCAGCTAACCGCATCCCTCCTGAAGCGACGGGCACTCTTCCTCCTTGTATCCCAGGACACGCAGATGCAAACTACTGAGGAAAAAAAGTATGTCAATGGCGCTTAAAAACTGTGTCCTGCTGGGAGACTCCTCTGCGAGTCAGTGGAATGCTGTATTGAGTTTTCCCCACAGCTGCTTTGTGTGGAACCAACCAGGAGCAATTCCAGATTTTAGGCTATACACAGTGTAAGGGCTCATCTGTCTGAGAGGTGTTAGAGCACAGCTCAGACCTGCTCCTCGCACACAAGCATGTCCGCGCTCCAAACACAACGAGCAGGACAAGGCAGGGTGGCTGCCTGCAGAGCTGGCTCTGATATCCTGAGGAAGAGGCACTGCAGAGTGCAGGACCAGACCTGTCAAGAATAGATTCAGGCTTTAGAGGCACACAGTTTTACTGGGGGAAAACATCTGGGGCCAGTAAAGGCTCTGATGACATCTCACTGCTGTCCTCCTTTCCTAGTGTAAGTCTTGCCCACATTAAAATCACTCGAAGTGGAGAGTAAATTCAAGGAGCCCTCGAGGAAGAACCAGTTTTACCAAAAGAGGAAGGTGACCTCTTAAGTCTAGTTAAAATTTTTAAAATGAGCAATTTTATTCCTGGCCTGGAGGCTCACATCCTTAATCACAGCAGGACAGCACAATGGTAGGTTTTTCTGAAAACACAGGGAAATGTGTAATCCTGCCTCAGCAGGGAACAAAGATGAGCCACGTAAATACAATCCCTTGGACACCAACTGATGCTCCACACACATCTGTCCAGATGCAGGCTGGCACCTCCCTTATGGCAGCATCCCTCTGTCCCCACCTTCATCAGGCTACTGGCCTTCCCCAAGAGGTCCAGAGTGGTCCTGCTGCCTCTGCAGCTGCAGACCTGCACTGCCTTCAAATCTGGAAGATGATATTTTTTTTTCTCTGCACAGTCCTGGTAGAAACAAAACCCATTTTATTTACCAACAGCAACCAAAGAGGCAGGATTCAGAGCTACCACTGTGGAAGAGAGCAAAGTCAGCACACAATTTCTATTACTTGGGTTGGACAACCGATTTCCATTACTGCTAATGGGATTTACGCACCCATTCGGCTGAGTACGTTACTGAAAATCTGCGCCTCGTTCTGACCCCAGAAGTTTTTCTTCCCCTGTCGAGCTTTAAAAAAATAGAATAAAATGCAAATAAAATGAATGCCGCATTAATTGCTGCCTTAGCTTTGGGCCATTTGCAATGCCTCTGCCTCTCTGGAGTTATGTATTTCATTTTCAATTGATGCTTCTTCCCACTCCAGCGGTGAAGCAGTTGTCCGAGGTGGTCTGTCCTCTCTGGTGGTCTGTCCTCTCTGGGTTTATATGTTGCCTGTACTAGCAAGTTCCCCTTTCCTAGCTCTTCCTAGGTAACTGGTTTGAGCTCCTTGGCCTTGCCAGGCGTCTTCAGGACCTTGATCTTTCATTCCTGTGCTGGAATTAATGCTGCGTGGGGAATCGCTTCCCTCAGCCGGTTCCCACGTGGAGGGCACAGGCCTGGAGGAGCACTCGCCCCCGAGAGCTGCTGGGAAAGGAAGCCTGCTTCACGACACTGTGCTTCACTGATGTTCAAAAAGCTCACGATGGTATTTTATGGTGCTAAGAAACAGTTAAAACTTCAAATGCAACAATGAAAATGAGAATGTCAACACCTCTTTGTCTCTTGGATGATTTCCAGACTGGCTCTGTTTATTAAATAAGAAACCGTGACATGGCCACCTGTTTAGCAAAGCCTCTGCGAGCCTCTTGCTAACTTTTGCATTTCATTTTTCTTAAACTGTTTATATACACAGGAGGGCTCAATCCTAACTGGAGCCTCAGGGCTTCCTGGCAATTTTAATAAAAAGGTCAAACTGAGAAAGGAGCGATTATGTGTTGAAGCAGGCGGCAAAGCTCACAAGAACGGTGCCCCTGCACAGGCTGCAGCACGGAGGGATGCTGTCAAGGCAATTCTAGAAATTTTGTGCTTGTTGTCATGTTTAACACCAAAGAATCTGTGAAGCAGATACTCCGGTAATGGAGTACGATGGGATGTTTGGATTTATGAGTTAGATAAAATGGTTACAGGTGAAATCGCATGGAACAACAGATCTCTGCAATAATCTCCCATGAGGCTGGACTCCCACATCCCAGCTGCTAAAAGGAACATGGCTTTTAAAAACCATCCTCCCTCTCTACTTTGACTTGTCCTTCTCAGTCACAGCCCTTTCCCCTTTTCTAGCCAGTTTGGTTACTCTAAGAGTATTCTGACACCTTCAATCTCTTAAAAACACTCAACTGTTTTCACTTAAATGTCACTCAAATGTCATCTGGGTTAAATTTATATTTGCAAGACACAAATATCACTCCACACTGTACTAAGTCCACTGCTGATGGAAGCTGCCCCAATAACACAGATGTTATGCAGATGGTCCTCCCGACCCCACTGAGCTGGGACATCTCAGCAGTCTTGTCAGTCCCACAATCTACTCCTGGCATCTGTCAGAGGGCACAGAGAGACTTTTCCACTTTCCTCCAAATATTAAGCTAGTGTAACCTGGCCTTAGTGTAATAATTACAGCAGATCAATGCTTAAATCGATGCTTTAAGGTAGCTGAAAGTCACACCCCAAATCCAGTGAAAAACCTGGACTAGCTATAGGCAAAGTTGCAGCAACTTAAATACCAGTGTAGCAAGTGTGGAGAAATAGAATAGTTTCTGCTCAAGCTTGTACTCCAGGTCAAATTCCATTTCCAGGGCAGCCAAAAAAGCAGAAACCACATCTTTGGCCGTGGCATTAAGGAGAGAGGCTTCTTACCCATACCCTGCGTGTAAATGTGGTCTGGGCTCCTCGGAGAATCAATTCAGCAGCAAACACTGCAGGGCCCAGAGGAACCCCTTAGCACTCAGGTTGAGCGGTTGAGCATCCTCTGTGAAATACAGGGAATAATTAAGCCCAAAGCTGGCCAAGGAGTCACCATAGGTGGCTGAAGCAAATGCTAAGAAGGTTCAGTCTCAAATCCTGCTCCCCTTTGGAAACTTCCAGCCTAGGAGTTTTGCCGTAGCAGTGCAGACCCCTCCACACAACAAGGGTAGGACAGCTGATGTGAGACTTCCTTTGCTCAGTTATCTTCCATTGACCCTTTAGAAACAGTCTGTGGCTCCTGGTAGATCTGTGACTGAGGAAAAAATAGAAGGAAAAAAAAAAAAGAGCTGGAAGGCTGAAGCAGGTGACTGAAACCAAGCTGGGGAACCACCTAATGGAGAGTTTGGTTTGGGAATGGCAGAGGTGACTGCGGGAGCAAGGAATAATAGGCAGAGGAGATCAAAAGAGAAGGGAAGCATATGCAGAGGGACCAGAAGACCCAGTTCTCGTCCTGACTTCCCCCGTACCTGCTGAATGACCTCGAGCGTGTCATTTTACCTCTGCACCTCCATTTCTTGTGCACTTAGACATGAACTACCTTAAGGCAGAGATAATTTCTTCCTCTAGCTCTATACAGATCTTAGCACAGTGACCATAACTGAGACCTATGGCTTCTGATGTAATACAGCTGCTAACGTGCTAACGAGGAATAGGATGTACTCAAAATATGTGCTCAAGTACAGGACTAATGCTGCAAAAAGGTAAAAGTATTCATCCTGGAGCTGCACTAATGGCTGGCATAAAAACAGCCAAGGTGAGAAAAGCGTGGCTGGGGAGAGTAAGAGAAAATAAAGCCACCTTTCTCTGGGGTCTGCCTGAGGCTCGTACGCAGCCTCTGCTGACTACGGACACGTCTGAGGCCCTGTACAGTGCATCCCCCACGCATCCCACTCAGCCACTCTGTGTGGGGAACAGCTGGGCAAAAAAAAGGAGAGGGCAGGAGCCTGGGCCCCGAGATTATCCACACTGTCACCATGTGGGAGGAAGAACCAAGCCCCAAGCATCCTGGATTCACAACCGAGCCTGCAAAATTGGCAGCAAAAAGGACGGGAATAGGGTCTTTGTACTTGTAGCATGAACATTTCTATGGTAAAAGTCTGAGAAATAACTAATCCTCTTTTTAAAAAGAAAGAAAAGGCTTACCAGTAGTCTGGTCATGACTGAGAACCACACTTTCAGACACATCATTCATAGCTATTCCCGGTTTCCTGCCACCAGCTATCAGTCTACTTGAACAAGCAAAAAGACACCGTACAGACAAGGTGAACACCACAGTCAGACAGGACGGTCTTCCTTTACAGGCTTCACTGAAAGAGAAACACCGCTGCATTGCAGCCTCGTGCACAGTTTGCTTCTGAGTTATGGTTTGTGCCTCGTTCAGAAAATGTTAGTGGTGTTACAAAGCCAGAAGAGTAACTGAAGTCTCTTCATCTGCTGTTCCCCGTGAGGGAGCGTCGCAGCTTCAGAGGCACGATTTCAACAGGCAGTCTGTCATTCTAGACCAGGAAAGAGCAACCACTACTGATCCCGTAAGGACAGAGGATAATCAGCACCCATCTGCCGCCCTCCTTCCACGGCACACGGTGCCTGGCAAGAGCACTGTGGGATTGCCGATGGCCCTCGCCCCAGGACAGGGAAGGAAACCACAAAGCAAAGACTCCGGCTATCATGCATCCAGTTGCTAAGTCTCTTCTGGCGAGATGTACAAATTAAAGACATTAATAGCATTTCCATTTCTTGTCCAGTGCCCGTGCATGGCAGTTTAGCACCTTCAAAAAGCTAGAGCCGTGTTCTGCAGGAGGTGCTCGGGACACTCGGCGTGACTCTGCAGACAGCATCGCCTTCAGATCAGGACTTTCCTTTGGAGACCTGGTCTCGGGCAGTTCACGTGCCACATCAAACCCCAGTTCCTCCCTGCACTCCTACAGCATGAGAGCATAACAAGTGCAGGTGTCTATCGTAATTTAGGATTAGTTTGGCATGAAGGACTGTTGGGCTTTTGTTGCTATTAGTTCCATGCAGGTGTTAGAGATTTCTTCTGCACTCTGAAATAGATGCTCTGCAGCTCAGCTTCAAAAGCGCTTAGTTCTCCTCACACTCATGTCCTTTAGGTCACAGAAACCCCTTTAAAGTCGGTAAGGAAAAAAAAAAAACCCTGCTGTCTTCCAACAACTAAATGGGGCATACCCTAGTGCTGACAGCAAGATTGAACGTAGCCTCCATGCACTGCAAGACGATAAATCCCTTTATTGGCACAGATTGCCAACCTGATTGCTTGCATACAGATTAATGCAACAGCGTGAGTCCGCTGGGTGACTGCAGAGCAGGGAAAGCAGGAGGGGTGAATTTATTTGCTCAGATGCTTGTGATATTTATCTATCAATCACCAAGGAAAAAAACATTTTGTGAGCTTCATTCCAAAAATATCTTTGTATACAGAGAACAGAGAGCTGTGAAAATTACCCAAATTAAAAAAGGAAAGGAAGCAGCCCCAAGGTTGCATACGTGAAAGCCCAAAGTTGGTGCCACCCGCCCAGGGTCATCGCGCCCCGACACCTCACCCGAGGTCTCCCCTGCAGCCGCGGCATTTCCTAACCTACCTCACTGGAGCAGCACGTAGCGATAACGTGAAGAGCGTGACTGAAAGAGGAGACGTAACACGTGAAGCAAATCATTCATCTTCAAGAGCCTCGGCAAATTCTTTCCATTTCCATTTTTAATTCACCACCAAATATGGTGAATTAAAGAGAGGCTGCGAAACCTTTCTTATGGCAGGGAAGATGAAGGAACAGCCCCTTCACATTTTTAATCAAGTCTGCATTGAATGATGACAATTGATAGTTTATCACCCCTATTTCATGCTGCTTATCGAGTCCCGGCCTTGATGGCTGCAACCAGCCATAGGTGGCACGGTGCGATTCTCAGTCCCTCGCCCCAGGGAGGGGTCCATCCTCCCCAGCCCACTGCCCACCAAACCCCAGCGATGCTGCTGCCATTGATGAAGAACCACTCGTGCACAGCCACCATACAGTCGTGGGGAGCCAGGTCGCGGCCCCACGACACGCTGCACCCACAACGATGGGCCACTACTGAAAATGCTCCGGCTGCTTCCAGGGACCCTGCGAGGAGCCAGCCCGGGGGCTCGGGAGGTTTCTTCTCCTCCAAGAGGCTGCCAGGAACCAGGGACCTATTGCTCAACCAACCAACCAAATTTAATGACCTGTCTAATTAGTGAGATATTGCTCTGATGCTCAAAAGCAGGTAGGTGCCTGGCTAGCACCCAAGTCATTTTGGGGTACTGGGCCTGGCCTGCCCGATGCCAACATTTTTTGGCAGCTGGATGTACTAGCTTGGCACCCCTGAGAAACTCAGTCCCCACGTTTGAAAATTGGCCTCAGACATGAAAATGTGACTTAGAAAATAGATGCAAACTGTGCTAAACTAAGACAGGAGCACATTCGCATTTTTTTCTCTTTTAATTTTCCTGAGCTAGGCTACCCCTGAAATCTTTTACTAATGAAATTACTTGAGAAAATTTCTCAGGAGACAATAAACATCACAGCCTCATTGGGCATAAGGGAATTCTTCTAAGCTGAATCGACTCTCCTACATTAAAATTGAGATCTGCTGCTAAATACTCTGTCTCCCCCAAAGAGCAGACTATAAATCCAATAATAAACACAATGATATATTTACCAAGGAACTAGAGGGCAAAAATAATTGAAATGATCTGTTCCTAAATATATTCCAGTGTTGGGAAAGCAGAGTCTGCTTCCATTTCTGAAGTAAATACTTTTTCCCAGTCCTAGTATCCTTTAGGGACCATTTTAGCACATGGTGGGAAAAACAAGTACCACCCCACAAGTGCCAAATCCATGGGTGCTCCTCATCAGCGCTCTGCGTGCTCAGGGAGAGGCAGCTCCTGACCAGAGCACCCACAGCCACCGGGAAGCTGGCACCGGGTGCTGGGCAGGCTCATCCCAGGGGCCGGGATGCCTTACATGTGGGTGCTGGAGCTTTGCACCACTTCCCAGCTGTCTCCCCACTTCTCCCCTGATTGCATTTGCTATGTGCTGGCCTGGCTGCTCTCGTCTTTATTATCCTTCCATGCTTGGAGACCAGCAAATGAAGCAAATTGAACTGGATGTTCATCAGCTCTTGCGGGGTCAGTGGGCACCTCCAAGCCTCCATGAGGCTGGAGTTATGGTGCCGCTTGCGCAACCTGTGTTCTGCCCAGTTCGATGCGGATAACTCATTGTTTCGGTTTTCCGAGCACAACGAGAGCAATAACAATAAAAAAATCACAACGATCAGCGCAAAAACATTCCAGCCATCCACTTGATTAATTTTTGTTAATTATGCATGGGACTACAGACATTATTTGTTTTCTGTCTTGCTACAGATACTTTGTGTGGGCCATAAAAGTGACTTTACTTGGAGGAAAAGAACATATTATCTATGGGAGTTGTTGCTGCCAAAAGCAAAAAAATAATACCTTCCGAAGTAACTTCAAGAGATTTGGGTTCAGGCAACAGGGCACCATTTTTAAGTAATTTAATTTAAAAAGAAAAAATAACACCACCATAACAGCACTGTATCCGGACACAATCCAGTCAAGTGGATTTCATTCAGGACTTGAACATAAAATTGGGTGGAAAACTTGAAAGGGAAAGTCAGTATTGACTTGCAGTATTTGCAATTATTTTACTGATTAATTTTTTAAAAGTTACACGCCAAGGATTGGTTAGCACAATCTAATGGGGCTGCACCAGTGCCCCCACGTTGATTTGCAGCAGAAGCTGGGGGCCCACATGCTTCTGAGAGCATCCAGCCATCCACACTGATCCCTACCAGGGAAACGGGTCAGGAGATGGGTACCTAATGAAAATAGGAGAGAAAGCAGGAGCAGTAACAGGGCTGTACCTGAGCATTTGGGCAAAACAAATGGACAGGCCCCTTCCCTATTTCCTCTCCTCTCCCAGGAGCACAGGGGAAGTAATAGCATGTCCAAGGGTGGCATCGCAGCTCCTCCGGTCCTGCTTAGCTGGAGGAGACAGCGAGGGAGCTGCCAAGGGTGAGGTTAAGAGGCCAAAGCAGAGCTTCAGCTGGAAGCCAAGTGCAGAGCCCTGTGCAGTCAGTCAGGCTTTTCTCTTCGCCTGCACAGCCCTCAGGATGTGTTTTCCTGGCTGTCAGCCCCGGAGAGCTGACGCTTGGTAGTGGTGTAATGGGGAGAGCTAGACCTCTGCTAAGGAGGGCTCAGGGATGAGAGAAGGGAGTCGGACAGTGAAAGCTGCAGGCACACAGTGTGTCTCTTCTAACCCAAGGACAAAACTGCAGCCGGTTTGAGTCTAAGAGATAAGAATTAATAGGCAATTTAAAGAAAGTGTTTTAAAGGAAGAAATGTGTGGTGCTGCTTCTGCCCCCCAGTTCATGCTGGATGTAGTGATCCCACACGGGTGGGCTGGGGCAAGGCTGCTGGGACGCTGCACGGACCTTGGCTGGAGCCAGAGAACACAAGACCAGGACGATAAAAGGGGAGAATCTGTCTGGAAGGACTGAGACGGCCCTGCCGCGCTCCTGAGCACTGCCCCCTGCTACTGCACACAGCCAGGTCATGCACTTCCATGACAGCAGAACAGCTCCTTGATTTCCCAGAAAGTAACAAATTATTCCATGCTAAGAGCAAACTGGTGCCTAACACAGCATTTGTGTAAGACAGCAAAGCACGCTGAGGGTGGGAAGAGAGTCCTCTCACGGAGGGATGATAGCCCCATGACCTATGCATTTATGATCTGCGCTCTAATTGCACTCCCCAAACGATACATAAAAAACCTAAACAAAAGTCAGGATGTGTTAAAAGCAAACCAGGTTCCCTGGCAGCTTTCTTGAATTCAGGGAATTTAACCTCTTCTTTCTCTTGCTCTAAGTTTTCCTTAAAATAAAAACATGACCCTTAGAAATATGTTTACCCAGTTTAACATGCAAGTGTGTCATTAAAAGCTGTGTTCATTTTTGTAGACAGTAAAGGGACATAATTAGAGATATGCATTTCCTCTTAATTTTTGTGTTTCCAGCCATAAACATCGAGTGTCACTGTAGCTCTCTGTCCTGGTGGGATCAAACCACGACGCTCTCCCTGGCCGCTCTCTGGGGTTACAGGCAGACGTCAGCCCTCGAGTTCTCCAGCAGCCACGTGCTGCTATTTGCCAGTGCCACGAGCAAGTGGGGCTCTTAGAGATTTCACACACAGCAAGTGCATCCATTAACACTGGATCAAAGGTTGCATTTTCAACCCTTGCACGCACTGGAGCACTAGAAGCACACTGCGAAGGCTGCCACAGGCCTCTCTAATCCTCTCAAAGATGACAGTTCTTGCAAATTGACTCGGTCCATGTCCTGTGCTGGCAGCAGACAGGGCAGCTGCTGCGCATGGCCACATTTATTTGCTTACACGGTAGTTTCATGAGTGGCTTAAGCTGACATAAAGCACCACTTAAAGGAAAGAGCTGGTTCCTCTCTGCTTCCATCCGCCCTTCCTGCACTCAGAGAAAAGCAGTATCAAAGGACTGATTTGGATCAAAACTGGTTTTTTACTGCAGGTGGATTTTCACATAGACTGCTAGCCCAGTCCTGCCCCCTGCACAGCCTCACCAACACCCCTGCCAGCGCCGAGGGGAGTCTGGGGGTCACGGGGCAGGAATGAGCAACGCGGGCGGTGGAGGAGGGACTCCGCAGCATCCCTGCATGGGGTTTTGACATTTGTTTCAGTGGACCTTGGCTGTCCTCGCTGCTGGAACAGGTACCCCCAGGGTGTGTTGAAACTAACTCTTCACTTCCCCTCCCAACCATGCTCTCATCTGATGGCGGACCTCATCCCTGGAGTACTTTGTTGCTCCATTAATTGGTCCCAAGGTATAGCCTAAAAGCCAGAAATGACAAGTACCCATTCACCCCACCTCTTTCTCTTCATCAAAATCCCAGGCTTATGCAGCTGGATATAAACTAATTCCTGATCACGAGATTGCAAGAGAAATGTGCTTTAAAATGCAAGCTCAGACTGGCTTGATTTCACATAACCTGCTTTTTACTCATTAATCATTGTCTGATTCTTGCCTTAGAGTGAGTTTGTCTTTCTCAACTCCAAATTTCTTGGCCCTTTCCAGTTTATTTAAGTGTGAAAGAGGAGGGGACACAAGTCTACTCCACTAACAAATACAATATCAAATTAATATTTACTTTTCTCTGGCTGAACTTAAGTGTTTGTTATTCTTAAGCACTCTACACTTTCCCAGAGCCCCTATTGTTTTTGCAATCCTAAATCTCAACCCTGGTTCACAAAGTTAGGAGAGCAGTTGTATTTGTTTTTCTTTTGCCTAAGTGGATGTAGAAGTCATTGAAATAAACAAGATAAGCAATAGTCAGGCAGTAAGTAATGAGGGAAGGTTTTCTTGCTGGTTCCAAGAGTCTCTCACAATAATCCTTCATAATTTCAGGAAAAATCAGAAAAAATCTTCACATGAATTTTGAAAGTTAGAGCTTAGAAGTCTGAATGTCGCTGAGAGAGGCACAAAAATGTCATAGACCATAAAAGTCCTGAAAACTGGGAAATTACTTGACACCAAGTCATTACTCCCTATTTTTTAAACCATCCACAAAACAAGCCAGAGCTAAAGCGCTGTTCATGATGAATATCTCCAGCTGTAGGAAGCATTTATAGATGTGCATGGATGTGCTTTGCAGTGTCTCTCATTGCCCAGGACGACCTCAGCGTTTGCATGAACACGTCCCTGAGGTGAGTTTACCAGCTTGCTCGCAGTAAACAACATGTTTGTGTTTTGCTAAATCTGAGGCCCGAGAGCCATGTTCTAGGACACCAGGTTTGGTTACTGTCCACACTGTCCCTGTTACAGCACCAGTCCCTGGTGCTACGCAGACACACGGATGCACACCCCCTCTGCAAGGCGCTGCCTCTGCTTTGTGATTAGCAGATACCCGAGTGCATCAGGGCTGACCGCAACCTCGAGCTAAAAGGTCCCGTGGAAGATGGAGATATAATGGGACACGAAAAGGGCCGGATTCTCCAGGTGTTGGATACAGGGTGTCAAACCACTGGTGCCCAGACCTCCCATGAACACTCAAACATGCACAAACTATCCTTTGCAGAGTAAAGATCTAGGTAGAGATCTACCGAATGCCTTTAGAGTTTAGCAGGGCTACTCAAGTCACAGCAAACCCCTGTTATACAGGCTTGGCTGACCTGCCCCCTTCATTTTTGCACTTTGTTTTAACTCCACTAAGCCTAAAAGAGCATTTCACTGATCTTGTCAGAAACACTAGCTCATCCTAATGCTCTGACACCCTCTGGCCACACCTCACTGAAAATATTTTCGGTGCAGTCCTGACTGCCTATTGTTCAAAACAAAGAGATTAATCTGCTGGAAACCAAAGACACAAAAAGTGAACTTAAAGTAAATGTCATCTTCTCAACTACATGGTTCAGCCTCTTTGCAATCTGTGTGCTGCATAAATCCTATTAGGCATCAGAGAATCTGCAACCACATTCATCCTCAGGACTTAAGTCCACATGAAAACATGTGAGTCCCCAAACACAGCGACTAAAATTATATTTGTTATTGAACACTGACTTCATGGCATTTAGAGAGTTACAATCTCCAGCAAACAGAAGAGACAGAAACCACATCGTTATCACACAGCATGGAAACACATTCAGCGTTTTACCTGGGCTTCACACAAGGCCTGAATTCAGCTTGGTTGATCCCACCCAGAGTCATACGAAGTGCCTTCAGGTCAAGCTGCTCTTGCCCTACAGTGTGGCAGCCTGCTTACAAGTACGGATCGCTGCTTGTGAACCGATGGGACTTTTTAAATTCCTTCTCACACAACCCTGCAAGACACTCAGAGTTGCAGAGCTCAGGCATGTCATGAAGCCAGACACATTTTGCTAAGTTAGCTATCCTAACTTAGGATACGGTCCAGAAAGCCACAGGTACTTATGCTAGACTGTAAACTATCAGTCCCAAAGATATCATCTGAAGCCACAGATAACGTCGGCACTTGCAATTAAGCGCGAGTTCCTGGAACAACGCTTCCCATGGCTCAGCGCTCAGTGGGCTGAAGCTCTGGGGGAGACAGACTACACACAGGCTTCGGTTCCCACAGCCTGCGATCAAGACTCCCACGGCTCCTACAAGCTAAGCACTTAGGGAACTTAAATAACTGTATGGGAGCCCTTTGATAAAGCCCTGGAAGCCCTGCTAGGCATACAGCTACAGAAATCTGAGGATGCTGCAGGTTTCTTTTAAGCCTATTGAGGTGTAGGACATCACAAGGAAGCATCACACTGTGAGCTTGACCCCAAAATCCTCTAGCAAATGTGCAGATGTCAGTTAAATACCAGACTGCTCTGGTGACACCAAAGCTCTTACCAAAGACACCACCATACCCTACTCACAGTCTGGGCACTGGTGGAAAACAGAGACAGAGGAGAGCAATACTCTACATCCCAAAAAAAAAAGACAGCCAGTATGATCTTGGAAAAAAAATCCTCTCTCTTTGGAAGGCAACAACTGAGTCACCAGGAGGCGACAGAATGGATAAAACTACCTATTGCTGTCATCAAGGAGACCCAGAAAACAGCTGCCCATGCAGTGCGTCGTCACCTCCACTTGATAATCCCCCTTAGAAGAGACACAGCCCTCACCAAACCTTGCACTTCCAACCAACTTGTGGAGCAGTACTCTCCATCACGGCAAAACTTGTTCTTGTACCTGATGACACTGATTGATTCGACTTAGCTAATATCTTTTTTCTGAATTTCTTCCATTTTGCTCTTTCTTCTGGGATTTAACGGTACAGCATGCACTTGCAAGCGATAACAATTTTCCATTAACACACAGAGAGGAGGCTGCTGCTGGCTTGTTTTCTACACAGTTTGAGGGTTTTTTTCTCCTTTTTAAAGAAAATTGGATAGCTGATGATACTCATTTCAGATTCAGTTCTTATTTCACACAAGCCTGCTTTTCTCCCTCCGATAAAATCAAGCATAATACATACTGCATATTAAGTCCCAGGAAACTTCATTCCTCTATCACCTAGGGTCCTGCATTGGTTCCTGTGCCCTTCATCTGATATTTGGTCATGTTTCAGGCTGAGTTCAGAGTTCTGAGGTGTCAAACATCTCAGCTCAGATGGGACTGAGGTACTTAAAGTCTCCTCGCCCAGGATCAGGGGAGGGAGCCCGTTGTGGGGAAGCAGATGACCTAGGAGGACATTTCACACTATTCAAATGCAAGACTAAAGCCTTCATAGCTGTTCATTTCAGACACCCGCTCTCCATTGCAATCATGCAGAACTGTGCATTGCAAGGAGTCTTGCCTAACAAATCTTGACATTCACAAAATAGACTTTTTCTTAGGTAATTCAGGATCATTCCTCAAGCCACCTGGTAAGTTCCGCTTTTACAGTGTTTAAATGTCACAAGCATCTTCAGAAGCACATCAAATGAACAGCTTTGCTATACTACACAGGCTGTTAAAGCTCTCCTCTCAAAATGCAGTGCATTTTAGTAGCAGTGCAATATGTTTTATTATCATATAAATCTCTCTGATAAGTTTTTTCTTTAACAAAGCAGCTCCAACCTTCTGTTCCACAACCAGCTCATGCAGCCACCTGCACTAGTTCATCACATCATACTAGCAGGGGTGCTGGCTGCAGGGCACATAAAACAAAGCCTCCCTCCACACTTCAGCTCTTCCCTGTGTTTTACAGGAGCGTGAAGTAGGGCGAACTGCACTGGAGATAAACCTCAGTCATCCTTTCACTACTGCAGAAAGGTGAGAAAGCTGTCAGTTAAGATGAGTTCCACCGGCAGAGACTCCATCCCCAGAAACTTGCCTCATCTCAAGTGACAGAAATCTACTTTGAACAGGATTAATATAAGAACCAAGGAAGGTGGCGGGAAAGCCAGCTGAGGCTAGGTGGGATAAGAAAACCCACCTAAATATCAATCTTCCCTTTTCCACATTCTTGAATCAAGGCAAAATCGTTGCCAGTTTCTCATCCATGGCAAGAATGTAGTATCCCAAGGTACCAGGCACCAGATTAACTAGAGGCAGAGCAGATATACATAAAGTCTGGGCATGCAGGAAGCCCTCTCTTTCTGAAATACTGCTGATTTTCTAGAGATAAACATGGTCTTTATGGTCTTCTCAAATCTCCATTCCCTTCTTTATTGGCCACTCCATTTGTGGTCTGTGCTGGAGTTAGCTTCTAACGAGCTGCATCAAATGCTTCCCTGTTGACTTCAGCAGATGCAGAAACAGCTGCTGGGCTAGCCAAAGATTCCATCTTTGAGTTACGGCGTAGCCTCTAGTCCTAATGAAATTGTAGGTGCTCCAAAATTTGCAGTCTCAAATCCTAACAGTCTTGTTAATGTTACAGCACTCACTGTAGTTGCAGACCAGCTGATATCACTCCCTCCAACTTCTGGATTTTAACTTAATATTTAAGTATAATCAATGATATAGATTTAAACATCTGAGTTTTCCAAACCCGTAGCCTAAAAAGATTGAGTTCATTTCTAACTAGCATGCTTGGGGTTTCATGTACCTTTTCAGCATCAATTCTGCACACCAGAACTTAAGATCTCAACTTTAAGTAAATGTTATTCTGCGTAATTAAAACCATTTCAGTAACCCACTTTGTTTATTCCTCCCAAAACATCCATTTGCTAGTATGCGTCAATAAAATGGAGCTGCAAACCTGATGGGGGAAGATACAGATATACCCAGCTCTGCCAGGAAAATCTGTAATGTTTTACGCCTTGGCAAGATATATCCGTGTCTAGGGCACCCACTACACACCCACGGTATGTCTTTTAATTGTTACAGGCCACTTCAAGCTGGTATCTAAAGAGTCTTTAAATGTTCTGGATTAAAAGAGAACTAAATGTTTTCTGAAGACCCAAAGTGCCATAGAATATTTTAGTTCAAATAAAAACAGATTGTGGTGGTTCACTCCAATATGTCAAAACTACTTATGGCCTTACCTCCCTATTAGCTAGTGGAATTCATGAATATTCAATGTTATTAGCTATTATGTTCTCAGGGCAGACATATCCAGACCTTTATAAATTATACATGGACTCTTTGCAGACAGCTGAGAAAGCCAATTAGCCAAGTGGAATTTGCATATCAACCGAGGAGAGAGCATCCCATGTTCAGCCGCCATACAAGAAGCATCTTAGATTCACATTCTACATCTGTAGGTTGGTTTTGATTTTTTTGTAAACCTTCCCCCACAGTTATTTATATCTCTAACTAGAGCTTTAACTAGTAGCACATTTGGGAGGCAACAGAGATGCCCAGGGAGGCAGCCCAGCACCCACCCAAGCAGCACAAAGCCCAGGCTGCACCTACTTTGGGAGCCCAGGAACTCGGCTGCAGCGGGAAGGGCTGGGGGCTGCCCTGCCCGAAGCTCCCGGCTGCCTGTCCACACACACCTGCCAGAAGCACTGTAGGCACACGGGGGTTCCCTGGACCCAGTGGTCCAGGTGGACTCTGCAAGGTGAGCCTGCGGAGGAGGCACAGGGGGACCCAGCAACACCCAAGCCCCACCTAAGGGGTGACATGTTCACAGCAGAGGTGGAAGAACATCTGCAGAAAACACAACAGCCCGAAAGCTGGGTCAGGAGGTTTAGCAGTCAGGAAAGGGAGCCATAAAAACACCTGGAACATCTCAACAGGTCAGCGGAGCTGAACCAGAGGTCTCTCTGAGACCAGCCCAACATTGCCACAGATGCTTCGCAAAAGCAGATGTGAAGCAGCACCCTTCTCGCCCATTTCTTCCTGTAGTCACTACGCTCCTTTTCAGTCCACGTTCATCTGCACTTGTGATTTATCTCACCATGTTGTGATCTCAGGTCTTGTGGTCCCAGCCTATGCACGCCGACTCTTTTCCTGCTCCGTAACTTCCCGTTTCCCTCTCTGCAAACCCCATCAGTCAGGAGGAGCTGGGACCAGTTCTGAGTTGTATTTACTAGCTCAGCAACCAGCTCCTGTGGTTGCTCCATGTGGGCTGACATGAGGCTATATTTAGGGCATGAAATCCCTCTTACCTCTATAAATGCTTTCAATGACTCATCACGGGGAAATTAGCAGCCCTATACAACCATGAAAACACAGAGAAGGATACTTTTGGGAAAAGCGCCAACACCCTTTCTCTCCGATGGGAGTTTTAATTGGCACCAGCATTCGTGTTCATATTGATCCACGCTCCTCTACACTCAACACCAGTATTTAAGCGTGAGAAGGCATAGAAACAGTACAGATGAGGCGTGTGACAGTGAAAGCCATATGGGAAAGTGCTGATCCCTCCTCTCTCTGGTATCAGCCTGTATTTATTGCAGTCTCTCTGTTTACAACTCAAGGTTTATACAAACTCAGCAAAGAGGGTACTTGCAGTCAGCTAGGAGCACACAGATGGTCAGCTGCTACACCTCAGCTGATGGGCAGTAACACCCGCTCACGCTCCGATGCTGTAATCTGGAATATGGCTGGACAAGGTCCTGCTCAAACTGCCATACCCAGGACTGCAGGCAGACGTCTGCTCAAGCACTGATGCCAGCAGGAGACAGCAATCCTCTACAAGAGACCAAAAAGTCTGGTCCTTGCCCCCTCACTAGGCATGGACGGACCGGGGGGAAAGCATCGCCCATAGCCTCAGGATCCGTCAGCCACACCAGGAGAAGCCACTTGCTGGAACATGCAAACCCTTTCTCTGCAGCTCTTAACTGAGCAGAAGCTGTAGGCACCATCAACCTCTGCTATTTCAAAGTTTTAGTGCGCTTGTTTTTTGTCGAAGAAGAGAATGCGTAAAAGAATATGGAAATACAAACAAAACAAGCTTGTCAATAGTGGTGGGTGATTGTATTCATGATGGGAATAAGTTTTGATAGCAAAAAGACGTTTTGCAAGCAAATAGCCCATTTTGCAGTCCAGCACGTTTTGTTGTTTTCCAAAAGAACAAAAGGCACCGAAACATAACGCTGCAGCGTAAGAGCCGTCTGTCCTGCTCACCCAGGAATAAAGATGACATTTCACATGCAGTTTGATTAATGCATATTTAAGGAGTATAGCTATTACAATCTGCTGGATTTATATAAAAGTGAGGGGGTTTTGTTGTTAAGTGTGCTTGTGCTCTACCTCTGCATTCCCCCACCTCATCAGGCTGCGTGCAAGGAGAGGACACCAGGAGCTGGTTCTCTCGCCTGCTCTGTAAGCTTGGTTGTGCCTCCTGTAGGCTGCTTTGCCATCCTCCCTGCCCTCTCCCAGCCACAGTATGTGTCCTCCAAGAAGGGCTGCCAGCCTGGTGCCCTGGCCAGGCCATGTCCTGCTTGTGGATTCCAGTGGGGTCACCATGTAGCCTGGCCTGACAGTCCCAGCCATAACGTGCTCCCTCAAGTCACACATTGACTGGGTTCAGGCCCTACAAAGAGAAGGCAAAAGGCTAATGACCTTGAGTAGTTTCTCCTCCACATCCCAGCAAGTAAAGGCAGGACCTAGCTGAGCATACCCAGAAAAGGGTTATTAAGATCAACCAACGCTTCTGAGGCCCTTGAGGTGCCCCAGAGAGCTGAAAACACAACCACCTCGTCACAGAGCAGGGGCACAACAGTCCCACCACAACCAGTGGGACAGATGACTGGTGCCCCAGGGACTCCCTCTCCCCTGAAGCTCTGGAAAGATCTCAGCTTTCCCCTAGGGCACAGGCAGGAGGTTCACCTTCCTCCACACATCTTTCACACAGGCAGTTTCTCTCCTCCACAGCCTCCTAAGAGTCTGAGAGCTCTTGCAGCTCAAGCAGGGGCTGACCCAACTTGCCATGTTTCAGCGCTGTTAATAACTGCTTAAAAAAAAGTCTTGGGGAAAAAAAAGAGTTTTGTGGAAACTAGAGATTGGTACCATTCAGTTTTTGTAAGGTGGGAATTTAATTGGCTTCTCAGAGGAAAACCTGGGCTTGTCCTGGTTAACTCTTTTCCTTTTGTAAAAAACAACTTAAACCAATCTCATTAGTCACTGCCCATGGCTGATCAATTAAAGCAGGAATCAGGACTCCAAAAAGGCAAAAGTAAATTCAGTAATATTCATCTTTCTGTATCAAAAAATATTATGGAGATGATAATTTGGTTGGAATGGATGTTTCTGTGTTTTCTGTTCATTTGCCCCTAGGTAGCTTGCTGTGAGCATCAGGGTTCTCTGAACCTGCCATGGTAGGTAACACCATCCAGTTTAATGCTGCGAGCATTAGGAGCTCAGTACAGAAGATGCCCAAAGTCACCAGTATTTCTACTTAGCAGGGTTGAAAGAGAAGGCAAAGCTGGCTGGCCATAGTTAACTTGCATGCAAAGGGCCAGGGCACCAAGCACAAAATATAGACCTTGTAATTATAGCTTCCAGTGGCCCGCTGTGCCCCACTGCTGAGCCAAGGCAGCTCCGTACCACCAAAATCCCACCAATGCCCATGTGAGCAAAGGCAGGAGCAGGACCTCCAGCTGCTCCATCATTGCCAAGCTGTCCTGCAAGTAACAGCCCTGCCAAGGCAAGCAAAGCATTTCCTCTGAAACAGGACCCCCCAGACAGACTGACATCAGGGAGATAAGGCAGGAGCCTGAGCTGCCAGTCCCAAACACCACCACGTGCTCCTGGCCGGCTCCAGAGGCAAACAGGGCTGGATGTGACCAGCGCATGGCACAGACTCCTGGCTCTGCAGAATGGCAATCCCAGACCATGCCAGGAACGCTGTGCAGAGGCTGCAGCACCTTCAGGCACCCCCAGCTTGGGTGGCCTCAAGGGCAATCCTGAGCTGGCAGTTGGCGAAGGCCCTGGCAGACAGAGGTGGGAAGGCAGATGATGCTGCCCACTGAAAGGGGAGGCTGTTTGCACCTCTGCAGGCAGAGCAGACCCTCAGTTAGGCCTGCATGCAGGCTTGCACTGAACTTAATTGTGTCATCAACAAGGAGAATTTATTGCAGAAAATGTGCAAAGTAGATATTTAGGGGTTCAAGATGAACGTCTAGCAAGATCTATTCTACTTTCCACCACAGACTTAGCAAGGATTTGCTTTCGTCAAAGAGCACCTCAATTACCTGGGGATGGCTAATGAAGCTCTTCTACCAGTGTGGCAGGGCACAGGCTGCTCCAGCAGCCCAGCAGTTGGTACTGCGCAGGGCACGGGATTGCTGGCAGCATCGTGGTCGCACCAGCGTGTGAGCAGCATCGCTTGTACCACACATAGCTCCCCTTCTCGCCCCAGCATGGGAGACAATTATGCTCCGCACACCCCTGTACAGTTAATCCTGTTAAACTATTTTGCAAGATTGGAATTTAATTCAGCAGCTTTACTGCAAGACTCATGCCACACCAGGGCTGCTCCCACTACAGGGCACATTAGGAGGAAGCTGTGTTACCTTTAGCAGATCTATGCACAGCCCCAGATGGGTCAACATCGCACAAAACAATGCAGCAGCCCCGCACCGTGAAAGCCCATGCTCTGCCAAGCCACAGGTGCATGGCTGCTGCGGTCCATGGGTACCACCAGCACAGGACACGCTGGCTGACATGGGGCAAGTAGGCAGCATTGATAAAGAGGAAAGAAAGTGTTTCTTCCCCAAATCTTCATTTTCCTCCTCAGGTGCTCAGATCTAACTGCAAGAGACCGGCTGGGTCTCATACAACCACACTAAAACCTCGGTGTTAAACGCTTTAGTATCCTTGAGCACCTAAATGCCCCAGAGATACCCGAGTTCCGAGCATGCTTTGCTCTCCCATCACCTTTCCAGCTACTTTGCCCTGTACCAACAGCTGCAATAACACATTACAGGGCAGCCACTCTCGTGGGCTATGATCCATGCCAGAAGTCTGGGCTGAGACTCTGGAAAGCAGCAGCTCAGGAGACAGGGACTGATTCAGCCCTGATAATTACCTCACTAATATCGCTGATAATAAGCAGACACAGACAATTAGCAGCTGGGAAAAAGCTCTGTGCTTTTATTCAGTCCTCATGAAGTAAGAACCCTAGAGTGGGAAAGTCTTTCAAAAACAGCTGAGGCAATTTGTGTTTGGGTTTTGTTTCCTCATGTGCAGAAATTACAAATTAAATACTGCTGTAAATCAGGCTGTTAAAAGAGCTCCCACAGCCCTTTGGTCACGTCAATCATCTGATTGCCTTCAGTGAGAGTGTTTCCATGAGTGAGGACTTTTGGCAGGAGTAAAGTTTGAAAGATGAAGCACTTGCACGTAATGACAGATTCATGGAATAATATGAATATTTATACACACTGGCATGGAAGCACTAAGCTTCCCATACAATTATTTATGCACTGCGTTCAGGCACGCCATTCATCTTGGCTACTTTCAATTGAGCAGCTTTGTGGCTCGCAGAGGCAGTCAACACACACTCGACCACACTTTGCTCCGTTTGGTATCAGTGCTGGTTCAATGCCGCAGCTTCTGCGGGACGATGCCAGGGCAGCGAAGGCAGATTTCACCCCAGCATCATCACAAGGACCGCAGCGGTACGCTGCCCTCGCTGCGAGCTTTACTGGCTGGGTCTCTCGTACCCACAGCTCTGCTTCCCCTTTGCTTTTGCATGAAGCCAGAGGGTTTTCCCCCCACCCTGACATTCCTAAAGGACTCACCGAGGCTGAGGCCCCAGAGACAGAGCTTGAGAGCACTGTACTCTCTCTACGGGTTTGTCCACGTGGCAAACACACCCTTTTTTTGTGCCCAAGAGAGTGGGGTCAGCTGCAGAAGGGCGAGCGGTTAAGCACAGACACAGTAGACCTGGTGTGCCTGCTTGCTACAATGTGCTGCAGGAAAAGAAAATATTTTGCTATTGTTACTTCTCTTAATCAACACTGGCAGTGGGAGTGAATCCACAAAATCCAGCATGAAACAGTGGAATACAAGTGTCACAGGGAAAAACTACGGGACATCTCACGGTGTAAGGGATGTGAGCAGGCACAGCATGGAAAAGGTGTGGATCTCCTATCCAAGAAAACCAGCCTAGGAGAGGCATCCACCATGGTGAGGTAAGAAACCTTTAGACATACTTATGGTATTTACTGAGGTTTTTTCCTACCTGTATTATTTTTCTTTATAGAACAGAAATCAGCAGACAAACGTTCCTCCTAAGCCCGTGGCATGCGTGGCAGCCCAGAGACCCACAGCCTGCCAGAGCTGAACTGTGAACTCCTAAGCCCAGAGTGCTAGGAAAAGGTATTCCCAGGGAATACTGCTTTCTAGCAGCATTTACCCTTTTTTTTTTTACATAAACACAAATAGTACCGCACCCACAGAGTGCCAGCAGCAGTAGTGTAAGAGACTTAGGCAGGGAATTCACAGCCTTCCCCCCTCATGTAACACCTTCCCAATTACTCCTGCCGTCTTGCACAATCAATACTAATTATAGCCACACTGTCACTCCGCTAGCGAGGAGTAAAATGGTGATGATAATGATGATGGGGTAGTAGAAATGTTCATCCTATGCACATCGGTAATCTGAACTCACTCATGTGCTCTGAAAGCGTTAGGATGGATGTGCTCTGAATCCAGAGAGATTCAGATCAGAATACAGAACAGCTCTGCAAACCGTTCTGACCATAACCGCTAAAAGTTAATTGAAACATGAAGTACTTCCAAACCAGCGCCCTGTAAAAAGCACAGGGACTCTCATTCATGAAAACTTGCAAGACGGGCTGCATCAGTAGCAAGGAGACATCTGTACAGGGCAATAGAGAGATGTTAAATGAGACAATATTATAACCTCCCTTGGACCAGGGCATTTCAAATGAGAATTTCTGGACATTTCCCAGTCCCACTTTCAGCTGGTCTCAGTGCAACAGCTCAGGAACTGACCAATTTTCCATTCCTTGAGAGGAAACAAGCCCAGGCTCAGCCTCCTTCAGTGCCAAATGCTGAACAGTGGTTTGGGAGCCCCAGACCCAGCACAAGCAGCTCTGTGGTGGGACTCACCACTAGAAGCTCCTTCTGTGTAACTCCGCACTCAGCATCGTCCAAGAAGCCAACTGTGGTGGGCACAGCAGGTTTTCCTACCAGAGGGTGATCTGAACACTGTCACCATGGGCAAGCCATGCCCAGAGAGTCACTGATGTCCCAAGAGCACAGTTTATCACTGACTCTCACAGTACCTTGGCCATGATAGAGCATGATACCCTGAGCCCTGAAAATCACATGCACACGCATACAGTTGTCCATCTCTAAATCACGCATGCCCAAAAACAAAACACAAGCTTTCATGAGCATTTAAGTGCCAGACTTCACTGTGCAAAGCTCATTTAAGTCACACAATTCAGGCACACTGGGATTGCTTTTGTTTTTCCCCAGGTGCTAAACCAGAAGCAATTAGCAGCAGGCTCAGCAGTATCCTCTGCTGACAGATCAAATGCGTCAGCACAAATGTACCTATGGACACTGCACAATTTGGTGAAATACACAGTGAAAGTTGGTCTGTGTGGCCAGCTAGGTCTGGCTCTCAAAACATAGCATTTAGCCAAGAAAAGCAAACAGACAAAGACTGAAAGCAGGCTCAAAAGCCATCAACAAAACTTGTGCTGCATGGTACAGTCTGGAATAGAGCCCCAATATCCCCCAGATCCATTGCTTTCTGTTCCATACCAAAACTCAATTTATTGCCTTTCCCCTCTCACCAGGGGAGAAGATTTATGCAAGACCCAAGCAGGCCTGTGTCAAATCCAAAGGCATTAAGCATACGGAAGGGTGCTTTACCTATCACAATGCAAATTATATCAGCCGTAAGCCATAAAAAAGCTCATTTCAAACAACAGTAATTTAACAGAGTTATTCCAAGGAGAACTAGTGGCTATATTTGTTTTCTTTCTGATATTGCAATAGCAAACCATGCATGAAGTTTATTAAGCCATGCTAATTGTCTTTCTGTTCTAGTACATTTTAGCCATATGGAGAATCTGGCTGGCGCTCAAAAGACAAAATTGTTATTTGGGGAAAAATATCCTGAAAAGCTTCGACTGCTTCAAATGTTAATTTCTTCAACAATGTGAATAATACATAATCAAAATGTCAGCCTGGATGCGGTACAACATGTTGGAATCCATCAGAGAAAGGTAATTCGCAAACCCTGAGGAGATACGCACAGGAGAACAGCTGAGTTCACGTAAAACATTTGCCATTTACCTGAAGAGTTCGTGCTCACCGGGGAGAGCAGATGATTGCGCTGGGTACAGTGCCCATCCAGAAGCATGTGCTAGTGCTGTGTCACAGAAAAATCCCTACCAGAGTGGTCAGGTCTCCGAGTTAAAGGATGGAGATACTAAATACGTGGGAAATCAGGGTCATGCTCAGATCCCCAAGCCTACTTTTCACTTTTCACCCCAAGCCTCAGAAAGCACACAGCCCATCCAGGGACACAACCCCTGCCCAGGGCGTTGGACACTGAATGTGAGAGAGAGATTCAAAGGTTGACACTGGAGTTACTGACACCATTTCTGTGAATCATCCATTCAGAAAGTTTACATGCAGAAACAAAAGCCTGGAAGATACCTTCTCAGCATAGAGAGCCCCCTAAATGTTACATGCAAGTGATTTTTCAGGTGGGGAAAAAAAAAAAAAATCTATTTCGGGTGGTAAGTTCTCATTCAGCTACTATTCACAAGGGAAATCTCAGCAAAGGCTGAGACTGCAATGAAGTTCATCACTATAGATGACCTTTGTTAAACAAATGAGTATCAATACACAAGATTAAGATTGCACAATCACTTGTATGCCTTGCTTAATTTTTTTTTTATTTAGACATCTAATTTTTATTTCTTTGAGACACAACACAATGTCAATAAATTAATTCCAAGGAACATTTTACATGCCATGATTTTTTCCATCCTCAGCGCACTTTGTTCTTGCACTGCTGTAATTCATGCCACCACTTGAAACAGTGACCTTCAGTAAGGTCAGCCATAAAACAAGTCACTGATGATACTCTGATGGCACAATCCAGTTATTTATGAAAAAGGGTATTTTATGTTATTATTCCCTTCTATCCTAAACAATAAAATGTAATGACTTGCTGCTGAGAAGGAAGATACAGGAGCACCAAATCGTGACATACAGGGTACAGTTAATAGGGTAGATTTTTATTTTTAAATATTTAAAATAATACTGATTGTGTATTAACAGAATTTATGGTTGCATGATTCTCAGCTTTTTCATTACGTGGCTCTGAACCCCCATAACGGCAGAATAATTGCTGTATTATGTATTTCTTCATAACTCATGGATTATACAAGGTGAATATTAAGAACAAGCTAATATGTACAAAACACCCTAAAGCAAATTGTCATCTAGGGGGGCTTGAGGAAAATCCATATGCAGACACAGTGCCGTTACCAACTGTTTTAACTGTTACTTTGAGAACGATAATAGAATATCTCAGACACTGAGGGTAGGCTGTATCAAGGCCTTCATCCAGATTACCCAAAGGGATATGCTTTTGGACAAGCACCACAGCCTTGCCTGGGAGCACAGTCGTCTTCCACCAGAGCTCATCAGAGCCTGGAGGAAAAGCGGATGCTTTCCTACAAACACAACGCGTTGCAAGCCAGAAAGGACGGGCCACAAGGCTGGTCTCCCACGCCTCCACGCAGGCAGCTTGTGCCAGCTCCTCCTCGAGCACATCCCACTCTGAAGCCTCTGTCCTCCTCCCCAGCTGCTGGAAACCCACTGCCCTGAAAGATGGGGCTGGAAGACCTTGAAAAGTGGCTTGCTGCAGCTTCATCCGTGTGAGCTAAAGCAAACCAGGCCTGCCTTACACCAGGAGTCTACCACCAGCTCTACCATAAATTGCAATAAACTACTTAAAGAATACAAATGGACTAGGGTAACTGGGGATTACACAATACTCTGGCTTCGACAGTTGTTGTTTTTTCTTAATGCAAAAAGTCATCTCGGAAGAGGAGAAAGCAAGATCAAATCTTTTGTTGTTTCTCATTGTTTACATGCCTTGTTGTATGACAGAATAAGGGTTTCAGCTGACTTTTAACACAAAAATTCATGCGCTGCTACTGGACTAAGCACAGTTGGTCCTGAATATAATTACACTCCAAAGAAGTTCAGGAACCCACATTTCTACTGCCTGATCGAGCTTCCTTCCAAGTGGAAACTGCTCAAGGCAATTCTCCTTCTATGTAGCTCAAGTGATTCTCACGAAAAAACAGATGGCATGAACCATCTCCCAGGAAAAGATGGCATTTGCTATGCAGTGAGAAATGTTAGAGGGCAAACAAGGCCCCCCGCCTGTGCCTGGCACATCTTCCCCACATCAAAACAAACTCTTCATTTTGCCTGCTGAAAACCAGCAGGAGAAAAAAGTTTTTTAAAAAAAAATAATCAGATGTCATCACGTAGGCTCTCCCACTTGAGCTACATGGGAAGCTCCCATGACTCACTTCAGTCACGCAGCAGAGGAATGAGTGAAGCTGCAGTGAGGAAGAGTAACTTCCATGACAACTTTTTATTCTAATAAAGTTCCGTTTTCAACATTAAAAGGAGGTTATTCTTTCCACAGTACTTGTACACAGGCAGGCACTGCAGCCCAGATGAAGGCAAGCCCCACGCCATTTCAACACCTTTATAAATGCATAGGAGCAATTTACTCATCCAGGACCTTGATGGGCGCTTGCTAGACAAGGGGAACAGCCTCACATGGTTCTCATCCCCATCTGGCAGTTTTGGAAAGCCAGACATGAAGAACAAGTTTCGCAAGGCCTCAGGAAGGGCTGGCTTCAGAGCTGACCATGGTGGAGGTCTCCAGGAGTCAGCCCTCCCTGCACTGAGCTAATTCATCAACGAAGCATCCCAGCATCTACAAGGGGAAAGGACTTCCAGCCCAAAGCACCAAACATGCACAGGAGGTGCCTGGGCAGCCTATCTTCCCTAATTTCAGCTCATTGCAGTCATTTTGCTGCTTTTTCTCTTTTTTGCCATTCCCTGAGCCCACCCACACCCGCTGGGTGCCGTTGCAGCACCCTAGGCACCGCACTCCACCTCGCGCCTGCGTGTGCCCACCAAGGCGAAGGGCTGCCCCGGGCCGCTCCTCTCCCCTCTCTGCCCTTCCGTTTATTCCATAAATAACACGTTCAAGTGAGAGCTGGGTTTACAGCCCTGGGTTTTTGCAAATGGGAAAGGTAAGCTTTAATGAGGGAGAAGCAGGAATATTTTTGCATCAAACAGCAATTACTGAACATGCGCCTTCTGAAGATTAAAAGGTTTTTTTAAAAAATAATGAATACACCTGGGCTTGTGCATTCAGTTGAGTCTTAAAACTCAAAGAATCTGAATTAGCCTCATTTCCTCAGGGAAGATAATTTTTTATAAGTGCAGTTTATACATTCTAGAGACTTAATCTGTCACCTGCAGTGCTGTGAACCAATTCCAGGGACTTGCACATGAAAGGCTGGGGGGGGCGGGTGGGGGGAATCTAAGTGAAACATCCTTTCAATACCTCATTTCTGGTTGATTGCTCTTGGAAATACAGAAAGTAAAGAGCAGCAAAGAGGAAAGAAAAGCAAGAAAATCTTCATATGTCCACTCTTGCTAGTGGCACACATCAGCATTTCCTCACCTGTGCAGCCTTCATTGCTATTTGCATTTTAATTAGTGTCGTGGTTTAACCCCAGCCAGCAGCTAAGCCCCACACCGCTGCTCAGTCAATTCCCCCCAGTGGGATGGGGGAGAGAATCGGAAGGGTAAAAGTGAGAAAACTCGTGGGTTGAGATAAAGGCAGTTTAATAGGTAAAGCAAAAGCCGCACACACAAGCAAAGCAAACCAAGGGATTCATTCAGCGCTTCCCATGGGCAGGCAGGTGCTCAGCCATCTCCAGGAAAGCAGGGCTCCATCCTGCGTAACGGTGACTTGGGAAGACAAACGCCATCACTCCGAACGTCCCCCCATTCCTCCTTCTTCCCCCAGCTTTATGTGCTGAGCATGACGCCATATGGTGTGGGATATCCCTTGGGTCAGTTGGGGTCAGCTGTCCCGGCCGTGTCCCCTCCCAACTCCTTGTGCCCCCCAGCCTGCTCGCTGGTGGGGTGGGGTGAGAGGCAGACAAGGCCTTGGCTCTGTGTAAGCCCTGCTCAGCAGGAACGAAACCATCCCTGTGTTACCAACACTGTTTCCAGCACAAATCCAAACCATAGCCCCATGCCAGCTACTGGGAAGAACATTCACTCTACCCCAGCCAAAACCAGCACGATTAGTTTTGCGTGGTTAATTGCACAGTGAGGCACAGAACTCCCTAGCATCCTGATCAGACATTAACCCTAGGTTTATCTGAGAATACAGGTACTGAAAAACAAATTCACCTACTTGCACTGCAATAAAAACCGCAGAGAGACTTTGTCTGATGCAGAATCAAGCACGAAAGAACAAACTCTTCTTTCAACTAGAGGGACACCCTGTGCTGCGCACATGGAGCAATCCCAAACATCTTATCCCTTAGCCCTGAATGGTCATTGCTTCTTAGAGAGATGCGCATGCTGCAAGTCACCCTGTGCCACCAACCCCCTGGCCTCCCTGCCTGTCCTCTGCTCCTGTGCCAGCTGGCCCAGTATTTAGGGTGCCACAAATTCCGAAGCAAGGACATCGCTATTTGCTGTTACATGCTTTCTGCACTTCAGGTCCCCTTTTGCAAACTGCAGATCCCCTGACATGGTGGCCAAGCCTGTTTGTAAGCCTCCCATCAGGACACTTTTAATTAGCTCAAACTCAAAAACTGGTAGAGAAAAATAAGTTATTGCTTTTCTGTCCGACCTCCCCCCAAAACCTTCTTCTCTGCTCCAGACCCCACCACAGCTGAGCTTTCCCAACTTTTCCCCAAGTTACTGGTTCACTTCCCAATGCAAGTCCCACAATGGAGGGGTAAGGCAGCACCAGCTTGCTCGGGGACACCCAACCCCTCAGCTCAAGCTTGCTGTTGCGGGGCAGGCTGGTGGAGGGAGCAGAACACACTCGCAATAACCTGTGCTCCTGACGAAGCCCATGGTGTTGTATCAGGGTATGCTGCTGTGACCTTGCAGGGAGCAGAGAACAGCACGAAGAGCAGAGCCAAGCCACTACTTGCCAAGATGTGTCTGGGTCTGGCAGGAGGCAGTGCTGGGGAGCAGCCCTTGGCTTGATTTGGTGCCGCTACAGGTCACCCGTACTGGAACTCCCCAAAGCCCTAACTCGATAGGAAACCAGATGGGACAGAAAAGACACCTAAACCATTCAATGGCCACAGCTTAAAGTGCACTTTCCTTTGATGGGTTTAATAAAGCTCTATCATTTGGTTGTTTCAGTAGCTCAAAAAACATCAGAAACAGAAGCGTCACCTGGCCTGTCACAATACACAGCTCCTGTAATTGCTGTGGGGTAAGTAGACAGAGGACTTCAGGTTCAAAAGAGGCCTTGAAAGCTCTGCAAAATACCAACACCACCATACTGACAGAACCTACTTGGAGTCAGTGCTCTGATGTGGCCTTTTCCCTAAGGTGCAGGTACCTATAAAAGCTGAGAAATGTTCACTTCTATGATGCAGAGAGATATGCAAGTCTGTGCTCCTGGCACAGCTTTCCCCAGTGAAACAGTCTTTTAATTTAAGGACCTTGTTTCTTCATCCCACAAGCCCATATATTGTGCTACAGGCAATTAATGCTAGGACCCTCAGCTAGCAGAGACACTTCTCTAGGTTATAGCACAGAAGCACTGTGCAGTCACCACAGCTGTGTCCACAGGACCGGGTGTATGCACACAAGCTCCTGGCTCTCCCTTATTGCTAAGTACAACTTGAGCAACTTCCCTTTTGAGGGAGCCCACCAACTGCTTTGTGGTTACGCTACATCAGCTCTGTGCTTTGCTTTGGTCCAAACAGAGCTGAGTTACTCCACGCGAGCTGAGCTGTGGTAACTGCGTGTACTCCTCTTACTCCAAAAGAAATTGAAAAGTATAGGCTTGTAAGTCAGTGTTGGGGAGAATTCCTTGCAGAGCCATGCCAGGATGAGACTGAGAAGCTGTAGCAAAGGTACAAGCTAATGCCAGATCTCCCTCCTCCTACTCTGGTACTTCTAGCTGTAAGGCCATCTGGTAAGAGGGATATAGAGCGAATTTTAACTTGCACTCACAACACAAGCATGGTTGAAAACTAGATTAACTATAGTCCATTTGAGTTCACTGGAGATGTACTAACTACTAAATTAGATTGATCACCACTAATCTCCATTTCCATCACCACTGTTCTCTGGTTGAGGCCAGGGAAAGACCCAGTAGAGCCAAATGGGAGAAAATTGAATCAAGTTTTAATTGTATTTCTTCAATAATTTTTAAGGAACAGACGGGATACCAGGCCACTCTTTGAGCTTCCAACCCCTTGTGGTGGAGAAGCTGCAGAGAATGAATTTGCATAAAGTTTGTCCAAAATTTTGAACCAGAACATCTTTGACTAGAACAAGATGATGATAGCCTTATTAACCCAGCCAACCAATTCCTACGAAGTCTGACCCTTAACTGCGTTTCAGTAGAACACAAGGCTCTTATTTAATCGGTGTCAAAACAAGACAGCCTGTACATTTCATAAAACAACCCTTATATATTCCCCAAGTGTCAGGCCCAGAGGATTTCCTTTACACACTTCCATCCGCACGTTTCTCTTTGTTCCCATGGCCAAATTTTCCTGTGAGCGAGGCAGGGGTTCAGATTCCAGGTCTTGAAAACAGCACCAGGATCTTCATCTGAGACCTAGGCAGGATTTGCTGGGGTCGTGGATGCTGTTGGCCAGCAGCAGGCACAGCCATACCAGTGCCATTAGCTACCATGAGCAGTTAAAAGCCTTCAGTACGGGTTCGTGTCTGCTCCTATTCTTGTTCCTGGCTATTTTGGGCTGAGATCAGGGCAAACTGCATGGAGAAGTTGCTCAGGAGAAAACCAGCACAATGCCTGCCCCTCCTTCCACGTACGCAGCCAGTAGCTGCCTTTCTCTGCTCTCTCAGCTGGGTCCCTCCACCACCATAAAGCTGGGTCCATACCTGGGAGCAAAGGCATTCGCCAGCCTCAGAGCACCCAGAAAAGGGTCTCCTCAAGGCTTCCCTGAGGATTAAACCTCAGGGCAAATCAAAAGCATAACTATCACTAAAGGGAAGAAAAGGAGAAAAGATAAGACTTCTCTCACTCATAGACCAAGTCATGCTCCCAGCTGCACCACAAACTGCTCAGGGACATCTCAAGCCAAGAAGCCCACACCTTGTTCAGAAGTATCTGGGGAAAAAACTTTATGCAGATTTCCTGAGCCAGACTTAATTAGCTCAGACACCCAGTATGCAAACCATTGGTACGGGTCAGGTCAGAGCCCTCAACAGTTTGTGGGTGACCTTGTGCAAGTTGTTCAGCCTCCTCCTTCACAGTCCCAGAGGAAAAAAGAGAATTTTTACACTACTTTCTTCAGATAAACTAATTCAAGCCTGTGTCTGACATGCGGTGCCAGGATGCAAACATGCAATGGATGTACCCTACGAGGCATTCACGTTACAAGTTCTGCTCCTGTCATTGTTATAAAAGTTGTTTAGTCTACACACTCTACCACACAGATCATGTGTACTCTGCAGAAAGAGATCCTGAAAAATTCCAGGCAATGGAGAAAGGTATTGCATGTTTGTGACATTCAAATGCAAAGCTGGTTGAAATAACATTTATCTCCCCCGCAGCAGAAGTGTCTGTCTGTGCTGAAAATTTCCATAAGAAAAACCAAGCCACTTCCTGATGTTTAAATTCTTTACAGAAGAATGAAGGAGAAAAAAATAAAAATAATAGAAAAAATATGTCACTGTTGATTTACACTAACCTCATTTTTGAAGCACTCCTTCCCTGCTGAGCCTAACTTGAGCACAAGGCAGCCTTTAAACCACCACTTCTAAATCAAATATCCATGAACTAGCTGTGCAGCATGCAAGTGAACACAAAGTGTCCTCCTTTACTGAGTGATTCAGGGGTTAAGTATGATGGGTCAATGTAGCTTTCATTTAGACACAGCTCTCCAGCATTAATAGCATTTCTCAAAAATATTATGTTGGCTATTTCTACATCTCACTGACCCACAGACATATCTTTATTTTTCAACTGCCTTCCCCCTTGCTACTGCTCCATTTCCTTCCTAAGTTTTCAATTAAATCCAAGCCATTGACGTAACTCAGGCATTCAGAGGGCAAAACAAAACCCACCCTTGATTTTGATCCAGAAGTCCTTGAAAGCCAAACTGAGGTCAAGCTGTTAGGATTGCTTGACTGGCCAGAGGACCATGTGGAAGGAGCACGCGGGTGCTGAACAGCTCAGGAGAGAAGTACTGTTTCTTAGACTGCAACAGCTTCTGCTGTAGTACTAAGGGCCTCAGCAGCTTCCAACATCGGTTGCTGAAGAAGCTTTCTCAGTCTAACATAGCAAAGTGGGTTTTCACTTGCGCAGCACTTGTAGAGATGAGCAAAAATAAGATCTTAAATGCGTCTCAGTTCAAAAACCTATGTATGAACTGGCCTTAAAAGTCTAAGCTCTCTATTTCCAGACAATTATGTCCCTTCCTTCATCTAAAGAGAAAGAAAAACTACTCTCAGGGACCCCCCATTTGACATTTGAGAGAGATTATCAGCACTAAAGCCATAATCTAAACTGATGCCAGATTTTAGGTTCAAATATTGCTGGTCTCTGCTTGTGTCTTCTAGTTTCGAACTTTCAATACATGCCTTCAGAAAAACAGATCCCTGGTGTTATTATTAACAATGCTCTACTTTGAACATGGTTTAAGCTGTAACGGAGTGAAAGCTTGAGATATCTGCCAGGAAGAACACCAGAGAGCAAGAAAAGCAGTAGCTAGTGTTGAGAGAATCAGAAAATTTTTAATTGAACAGTAGTTAGAAAATAACAGCAACAAACCCACATTATAACTGCACACCCCCACCTCTAGAAGATATCACTATACAAATTTTTAGTGTCTTGGCTGGGTTAATGTGCAAAGCTGTTCATAAAACAGTGATTTAAACCAGCAGCATTTCAGTAGTCTCAGATCTCCAGTATTACTTGCAAATTATCTAAATCTGCAACATTTTCTGGTTTAATCATCTGTCAATCTTTGCTTCACTACTTTTAGTAATCAAATGCAACACCAGCAGAAATATTAGCCTTGAAAATTTCATGAAGTGCAAAACTAGGCATGTATTTTGGCAATTTAACTGCACTTTACTCAATGCAGTTAAATAAGCTATGTGATTTCCATCTGCTTTGTGCAACTGGCATGCTGGACAGATCTTTTCTGCATCTGGTAGATGGATTCCCTGCTTCACCCAGACATGAACCAAGGTCTTAACCAAGGTGCCAGTACTACTATGGTGAAAAAAGAGTGCTGATAGTAGGTGGGCTAAGCTCGTCTCAGCAGAAAGTAGATCTTCAATAATTGTATGCTGTTTTCAGGAACAACAATAATTCAGAATTTCGTAGATTAGGCAATTGAGCCAAGGAATAATGCTCTTATCTGCAATTCCATAGAAAAAGGACAGTTTCTCCTATCTTAGGAGCACCTTCCAGTTACTCTTACTGAGGCTGCTTAAACTAGCAAGCTAAGCTATACATTGAGCATGCTGTTAGCTGGCCATGTTACAGCCCATGGGATGCTTGCCAGTATTCATTCAGGATAAAGCAGTCAGCAAACGCAGCTTCAGACATATCTGTCTGCATCTTAGCGTGACTTGTCAGCTGGATTGCACTACCATGATGGGGTAAGAGACCGGAAAAAAAATTGTCTCAGGACAAAACAGTGGTTCCACAAAGCCCAGACACTAGCTCCAACACTCAGGGAGCTAAAAGGCATCCGGGCCCCTTGGCAGCCTATGCTGCCCTCAGCCATGAAGCCCTCTTTGCATTAAAGCTGCCCTCTCGCTGCTGGGCAATGTTATTCAGTTATTCTCCACAAATGCACTGCAACCCTAGGAAGAGCTGCATGCTCACAGAAACCTGCAGCTGACAAGCCATTACTGCGATTAACGTCCAGACTTTACATTGCTGTGTTTTTCACACAGAAGTGTTCAACTCCCCACAGGTCACGATCAGGCTAGAGGCAGTCAGCAGGGACAAGCAGCTTGTGGGAAAACCAGCCAGACCCTGCAGCAGCCTGACCCCAGCCTGCTCTGCTTCTGACACAGCAGCATCTCCCTCCATCAACCCCACCAACTGTCCTTGCCAATACCTCCACTCATCACTTGCTTGCTCAGGCCAGATAGAGCCCAGCCTTGTGTCATGCATGGGAAACCAGTCCCTACTGTGTCCCTTACCCCAGCTCCAACCCAGATAATACTGAAAGGACAGAATTTTTGTCATGATAACTTTCACTTGAGATTTCACTCTCACTTGAAACAGGTTTCTTGCCAGTTGGTTTTAACGTGGTATTAATTGTTGTTATAGTGGTGCAGGATCACATCACATTCTTAACTGCTGCCAAAGAGTGAAAAGCTTTTATTTCCCATTGATGAAACTGGGAAAATATGGATGGAAATTTGGAAGTGCCCAAGTAACTCCCTCAGCTCTGTGCTCACCTGTTTCAAAAATGTAAAGCAGCAAGGCTGCAGTCACCAGGAAAAGGTTTTCCACTAAGCAAGGATCAGGTCTTTACCAATGTTTACAGACTGATATCACCAATCTTTTGGTGATCAGCAGCACAAAGTCTAGTACATTGATTGTGCTACTGTGATTCCCTGGAAATGGGCCCAAGTCACAGGTGGCTTCACTTAGGACTGAATCAGCTTCCTAAGGGTTACAAAGACTATTTTCAGCAGGATTTTTTTTCTCCTCAGCTCTGTATTCAACAGTCTAATCTCCTACTGCTGCTGGAGCAGTTTGTCTGGTATGAATATAGACCATTGGGAAGGTCCTTACAGAGCCATCGATCTGCTAATGTATGTTCCAGAGCTCAGAGCCATTTCCTCTTCATCCTGCTCCCAAGGGGCACTTACCAAAATATCTTACCCCATGAGGCCCAGTTGTAGCATCATGGTTATGCTCTAAGGGATGTGTTAAGCACCTAGCCACCTCTTTCTGAATTTCACTGCTGCATCTCAGGAGGCAAGATGTGGATTCACACTGGCTGACTTCAGATACTTCAGTTCTGCTTTTTCACAGCCCTGACAGTGTCCCATACAGGTAGCTTAGGTGGTGGCAACAGCAGTGACCCACCAGCACAGCCTAGATCTGCTCTGGGTGGCAGCTATGGTGCCTGTGGCACAACAAAACAGGCCTCATGTCCCAGGCAGAGGGCTCCTCCTGCAACTCCAGAGTGGGGAGCTGACTTCCACAGAGAGAAGACTGCAGATCGCAGAGTCCCAGGTGTCTCCCACAGTCTCACTTTAGCTTCCTGATGACCACTTCAAGGCATCTGATTTTCCACATGCCTCATTGCAGCACATTTCTCTGTTCCAGACCTAAACTTTAGGAACAGCAACTGGCACCAGACCAGCCCTGCATCTGGCCTTCATTCCTCATTTGTAAAACACAGATATTCTGTTCACACCACAGAAGCCCAGAAACTAAAAAAAAAGGGAGCCATTCTTTGCCTTCAGCAGATTGCCACTGTAATGCCCTCCGAGTCTCATCCATCGAAACAGATTATACCAGCCTGCTTCCCTGGAGCATCATGGAGCTTCTCTCAAGTGTTTTGTGCTCTGAAAGGCTTGTTTACAAGTGCTTTACTTTTAGCCAACAAGCATGAATTCTGCTAAAAAAGTTACTCAGATATTTGTCTGAAGTTCATTCCCAAGCTACGGACAGCCAACCCATTTCAGCCACCACAATAAGCTATAAGGGTTCAGGAAGAAAGAAGGATTTTTATTTTGAATTTTTTTTTTTTTTAAAGCCCTAAAAACCCAAAAGCCAAAGAAGAGCAATGAGTTTTTCCTAAGTAATACTCCATCATGCCAATAAGACAACAGGGTTTGATTTGGAGGAAGTAAAAGGCAGTGGCTTTTTTTCCTAGCAGCCTTTACTTCCCAGGCAAACAGGGCTGGAAGTAGGATAAGAAAAAAAAACCACTGACCTAGGGACCGTTCCAGCACTCAGCAGCTCGCTGGGCACTGAAGCCAACACAGTGATGGGTCCCAGGGATGGCTTAAAGAGTGATGGCCATGAGAAAGAACCAGGCTTTTGGAGAGCAGTGGAAGAGTCTTCCCAAGACATGAAAAAAAGAAATATATAAATAGTAGCTATCAGCAGCAGCGCATACAAGGCACTAAGAATAATACCACAAATGTTCTTTTAAGACATGATCAGAGTATATCTAATATATCCTCATATTTTTAAAGGTAGATCCATGCTAGGGTTGCACTGAACACAAAATGTCTATCCATATAGGATATAATTTTCTTCTTAGCCAAGTAGATGACCTCACCAAATAAGTGTAGGCATTTACTTCTTACTGGGCCATTCAGCAGGAGTACACCATCAGCACAATACCAGGATGCACTGGAAATGATGCAGTGCTCTGTGATGGAAGAAAACCAGATCCAAACTGAAAAACTCCTTAGGTTTTTTTAATGATAATTAGGTGCCTGCACCACCTTCTGCCTCTCAGGGAGGAAGGGAAAGAAGTAATTATCAGCCATCCAAACTCCCTGCTACACAAAGAGGGTTCCCACGCTCCTGTCAGCTATGACAACAGCCAGTACTCTGTGGGCAGCGCCTGTTTTATTCCCCTGCCAAACAGCAACCAAAAGAGGCTGGTTTCACCGGTCTGCCTGTACTGACATAGGCAACGCTCGTGTAGATTCCAAACTGTGAGGCTCAAACCAAGGAACTCCTTCTGAGCAATCCCTAGACCACTTTGGAGGGACAGAGCTGATGACTACCAGTCTCACTTACGTGTGCAATCTGTAGAGATCAGCTTGTGGGATCACATCTGGCCAAAGATGGTCTGCCAGCAGATACCTCCAAGCCATCTCTTGCCAAGTGCAGCACAGCAGCTTTGAAAGCAAGTTAGGAGGATGGGATTGCTGTCCTTCCCCCATGGGCAACAGCTCTGCTCTCTGAAGTCTTGAAATGGCTGCCTCCTGCCTCAAGAAACAGCAAAAATAGAACAGGGGTCTTCACTCTGTGCCCATAGATTTCAGTAATCAAATTTCAGTCAACTTCAACAAGGGCAGAATGGATTTTTCTTAGTCAGTTTTTTTTCTTCCGATTGAAATAGGTGACATCAATTTGACTTGTCAGTTTTAATTAGCATTTGCATTATGTTCTGCTCTGAAGAAGTTGTTCTGTTTTGACAAACAAGGGAAAAAAAGTCTAATACATAACTCAAGCCTAGAATTTAGGATGTCAACATGAAAGGCAAAACTAATTAAGATGCTTCACAGGAGATCTCAGTGCTTCCCACAGACACCAGTGACATGATGCTTTAGACAGGCATTCTGTGCATTTGTATATATACAAACACATCCAAATAGGCAGGGGTTCACAAAATGAAAACTGACATCAATTAGTACTAGCAATGGAACAGAGCCCAAGACTTGCAGCTAAGTTTGAGCCTAAGAACACTAGAGATTGTTGCAAGAACACAGCAGGAATCAATCCCTCTTTCAAATAACAGAATGCAGTGATTCAAGATAAATATGCAAAGAAATAGTTAGCAGCAGCAGCTAATGAATGGAAAACTGATACAAAAGTACAGATTCTCCAGAGTTCATATTTTGGATTTTCATTTGGTTCACATCTCCTGCTGTAGTCAGTCAGTATTACATACAATTATACCTCCAGGGACACCAAGAGAAATACAGGCTCTTTTTTTTTTTTTAAAGTTACTAGACTTATTAGACATTTCAATTGACTCTGAAGCAAGCCAACATCAGTTTTTTCCTTTTTTTGAAGCATCTAACTTGACCAAACTTACAGGCAAAGTGTGCAGCCATATGCAAGTGCCAATTATTTTGTTTAATCTTTAGTGCCACTTCTGACACTGCAGAGCATTGCTGGAAGCATGAGCGATGCAGAGCATTGAGGAGCATCACTGGAAGAGTCACTGTCAAAGCACAGGTGGAGGTTCTTCACAGGACTTCTCCAACCCTTTGCAAAGCCTCTCAGCTCTTACAGCAAGAAGAGACCCAAAAGGTAGGAGCCATCTTCAGTCCTGGAGCAATATTCAAGGTTGCAATTGGGTTTGGATTATTTTTCCACTGACCGTAATTTGTTTAGATGTCACTGATGCTTTTAAAACTGGATGAAATGCATACAGGGCAGGTCTGCACAACAGAAACAGGCCACATTCCCAGCAGTGTGTATTCCCCTCTGCTCCCTCACCTGTTCCCAAAGGCAGGAGGGGACACTGCTCCAAGCAGGTCTTCCCACAGCCACAGGGAGGTAGAGCTGCACACAGCACAAGAGCTTCATTTCTCCTATTTTATACTTCTGGCATTACCTGGCCTGGAAACAGAACCCAACAGCATTAACCAAGGCATGAATAAGGATAGACATAGCAGCTTTATTGAAATACAACAGCGAGCTCAACACATTGAAGATGTGAAAAAGCTACCTAAGATGAAGAACAGTGCAGCACAACCACTGTCATATGCAGGCTAGTTTCCATTTTGACTGGAAAATAAAGAGTGGCACTAGAACAGCCTTCTAGGAGCTGGAAAGGGAACAACATCCTTTCTGGTTTTAAGGTAGCGTTTGTTCTGTTTATGATAGTTTGTGTGATATAGCTGGTGGCAATTATGAGTGGTGGGGACACAGACAGGATCCTCCATGACCTGGGCAGCTTCCTGTACGTTCCTCCTGCCAACATCAACTTGCTTGCAGTATGCATAAATTTTGGAAGGAGTGTTGGGGGAGGGCTTGGGGGGAAGGGAGAGGAAGAGGGAGGAGAAGGCATGAATGTCTTTAAGACAATTCCTCAGTTTAACAGGACAACAGCTATTTACTTGTTTTACAGGCAAGTTACAAGACCCTTGGGAATCAAGGTTTGTATTGAAGTATCAACTGGCCTTTAATTACAGCAGTGTGAACACTGCTGCTCTAATAAATCACCGAAATCAAAGCTGAACCATGACATGAAGAGAAGATTTCAGAAAGGGGATTTGTTTGTTTGGGGTTTGTTTTTTGAATAGCTGACACCTGATCAGAATTAGATTAGCCAAAAAGCAATTTTTTTTTTGTTTTCCTTAATGCAAGAGGGAGAAGAGAAGAGTGCAGACAAGAGAGGTAACTCACAAAAAATGGAAGCATTTGGGTTAATAGGAAGGCTGAAGTGTTTCAGTGGAAGAGACAAAGTGTTTTGGTGCATCTTCCTCTTCTGCCACAACCTCTTCTCAACTTCCCGGTGTGTTAGGACCAGGACATGCCAGAGGGCAGACACACTCAATGACATTGCAGGGCAAAACCACCACAATTCCTTCAGTGAGAGCTCTCTGCCTACCTCAATGGACCTTGCCCCTGTAGAAATCACCAGGTTTTATGCCTCCTGCCTTTTCTGAAATGCTCTTTCCTTTTATCTAGATTTGATTACGGTGCTTACCAAGAGAGGAATTCAGGGGTTTAAAGATCTCCTCCCCAGAGCTAGAATAAACTACTCAAATTCAAATATAGGATTATAAGTTTGAACATAGTAGAGCCAAGATGGGGACCATTAAGCATCTTTTGCACGTGACCAGAGCAGCCACCTCCATCTCATTTGCCAGATGGGATCATGCAGCCCTCCAAGATTAGACCCCAAAGATTTACAAGGCAAGGCCTCCAAATAACACTGCTGGGCTCTCTGACCTGTATTTCAGTGAAGCTTCCCTCTGAGCACCTACATTATTTGTAGTTGTGCGCACAGATACCTCAAAACTGAGGTGCTGAGTTGAACATCACTTAGGATGGGACCTGCTCCAGCTTCCTGCTAAGTTAACAGCAAGACTTCCCATCATGTCTTAAGAGCTCCATGTCCCATGTCATATTTACAAGAGGAATCTCCACCATGATGAGGATCAAGCACAGCATAGTCCCATCATCTTGTTTTAGAGCTCTAACTGTGCAGAACAACTTCACATGAATCAAGTCCATGCTATCAGTCTATAGGTCTGTTTCCAGAGTTAAATTCTTTCCCTAAATCAACACAAAATAAAGGAGGGTTAATCTCACCAGGCTCACATAAACACTTCTTCACCATGAAATATTGATGTTAATACAGAGCATGAATAATTGAGCTTCTGATCTCTTTGAAGAGTCTGGCCTTACGGAATGTTACAGGACATATGATTTATATTATTTGGATAGTAGAGGAAATAACAAATGGTTTCACCTCTTAACTCTGTCTAATAGGCAGCCTTAAGAACACCAAAGTACAGTAATTGCTATAATGGCAGTTTGCCCAAGTTAAGTCTTAATAATGTTATAATAAAAAGTCTTTTTGGCTTTTCTTTTTAAGATTGATTCACCCTAAAAAGTAATCAATAAATGCAACTTTTCACCTCCTCACTGCAAATACCTGCTTAGTATTTCTTAACTTTTCTTGCACTCAGCTTTGCTGGAGTCCCACGACAGTGAGCCACCTGGTCACTGATGCTCCAGGTACCCCCTCAATATGGAACTGGCCAGATACAGCCAATGGGACAGAAGTGGAGACAAGGAAAGACCAGAGCAGTAATCCTGGCATGTTGCAGTCTTTCCTCCAGACTCCTTAGTCCCCATTTCCTATCACTAGACTCCCAAGCATATTTTTCCCTGACAAGAAAAGATCTAAAAATAAACACTGGATAAGCACTGACCAGGGTTTGGCTGGCTACCAAAGCCTCTTCCACAGACTTTCCCAAGCAGTGCTGTGCACTGCAAAGTATTCTGTAGCAGAAGTGCATCCCAAAAACCAAGCCATCAGTCCCAAGCCAGAGTGATGGTGCTCCTGGCATAAGTGACTGCAGAGCTCTGGACTGACCAAGCATGTAGATCCCATGACCAGGGAGCCCTCAGAGCAACCACTGTTCTTCAGCTTTGCAGACTTTATTGGTGTTGCTTTTTCCTTTTGACTTATACCCTCCACTGTTAACAGAATAGAGGGCATAAAATGGAATACCTTCATTTCACTTGATTTAATAGCTGATTTAACCAGCTTGTTATTAGGAATAAGACAAATGAAGAAGTGATTGCACTTCCTTTTACAGAAAGAAATATCATCATGTTCATTATTCTTCGCTGGCATAACAATAATATTTTGATATCCCAGCTAGAGCCAAAGGCAGTCCAGTGGGAGCCAGGCAAGTGCCCAAAGATCCCCATGGCCAACTTAGCCCACTGCTGAGGTGGTCTCTTGACTTAGGCCCATGTTTCTCATAATTCTTGCCTAACTCCACTGGAATATATCCTTTTAGGGCCATATTTGAGCACTGAAATCACCCATGCCCCAGTGACAGGGCAATGAAGAGAAGCAGGTATCTAAGGCACATGGCAAAGAGCGGGGGAAGTCACTACACAAGCTGCTTGGCACTAATAAAGATCAGGCACAGGCATTTAGGTGGAATTTCACACAGCTGACTATGGTCCTAAAAGCAGTTAAATCATTTAGGAAAGGATGGTTACAAATGCTCTAGGTATCTTTCTGAATAATGAAACCCAGCAGGCAATATAATTGAATATTTAATTTCACAGTAGACATGAACTTGTCTGCAAAACATTTACCCCTCAAGTCCTGTCCCATCTACAAAAAATCCATCCCAAGTGAATTACAAGCAGTAGGGACTTGGTCTAACTGACGAACTGAAGCAGTGGATGCAATTTTACAACTAATTGTGACAAGTTCTGTTGGGGCCAGTTCTGTTTAATATCACTATCAATGATCTGGATGGGCGGATCAAGCACACCCTCAGGAATTTTGCAGATGACACCAAGCTGGGTGGGAGTGTTGATCTTCTTGAGGGTAGGAAGGCTCTACAGAGGGATCCGGACAGGCTGGATCAATGGGCTGAGGCCAACTGTATGAGGTTCAACAAGGGTAAGTGCCAGGTCCTGCACTTGGGTCACAACAATCCCATGCAATGCTACAGGCCTGGGGAAGAGTGGTCGGAAAGCTGCTTGGTGGAAAAGGACCTGGGGGTGTTGGTCAACAGCCAGCTGAATAAGAGCCAGCAGTGTGCCCAGGTGGCCAAGGCCAATAGCATCGTGGCTTGTATCAGAAACAGTGTGGCCAGCAGGAGTAGGGAAGTGATCGTCCCCCTGTACTCAGCACTGGTGAGGCCGCACCTCAAATACTGTGTTCAGTTTTGGGCCCCTCACTACACAACAGACATCGAGGTGTTGGAGCATGTCCAAAGAAGAGCAATGAAGCTGGTGAAGGGTCTATAAGCACAAGTCTTATGAGGAGCAGCTGAGGGAACTGGGGTTGTTTAGCCTGGAGAAAAGGAGGCTCAGGGGAGACCTTATCACTCACTACAACTGCCTGAAAGGAGGTTGTAGCGAGATGCACATTGGTCTCTTCTCCCAAGTAACAAGCAATAGGACAAGAGGAAACAGCCTACAAGTTGCACCAGGGGAGGTTTAGATTAGATATAAGGAAAACTTTTTTCACTTAAAAGGGTTGTCAAGCCTTGGAACAGGCTGCCCAGGGAAGTGTTTGAGTCCCCATCCCTGTAGGTATTTAAAAGATGAGTAGATGTGGTACTTAGGGACATGGTTTAGTGATGGACTTGGCAGTGCTAGGTTAACAGTTGGACTCGATCTTAAAAGTCTTTTCCAACCTAAATGATTCTATTCTAAGTGATAAAATATTCTTGTTGAGAGCACAAGTTATTATGCCTCACTTTTGACAGGTTTTCACTCTAGCTTAATATACATTTTCTACATGAATATATCACTCACTAGTTCACACAACCACCTGCTACATTTCTTGAAATTGAAAGACTCCAGCAGTAACAATATTATCTGTGTGTGTTTGTGTGTGTATATATATATATAAAAATATGCAGTATCTCTGATTTCTCTCTCCAAATACAGTCTCCATTAGATTTAAGGATATTCAATTCAGACACAATGTAGTTTTGTAGAGTACAGAAATGAATTTTTAATACCAGAAGGAATCAGCATAGTGAGACAGACTGAGACACAGACAGCTGGAGAGCTTCACACAGACTACAACTCCTGCATTGCTTTCTTAAAAGGGCTGCTGCTTCTGCATGTTAGGTCCAGCTAAATCCCCAGCCCCATGCCAGCCAAACATGTTACTTTTTCCACCCAGACATCATGGATATTCTTAATTTTGCCTGCACATGAACTCCTGGAGCAATCTAAGGTTTGGTTTTATTTTTTAATCTATTTATACATTTATCATTAAATCACTTCTCACTTTCATTTTTTGTTGCCATTGATATAACTTAGAAAAACTCCAACAGCCCTAATTCCTAACTGATAAAAAAATTAATCATACTGTATTGGTCCCAGTTCTCCTCCTACACTAGTGTTACATTAGCATAACCACAGCTTTCAGTGAAATTAGTCTTTTTCACTCCGCTGGGAAACAAAGAGGTCAGTCCTACTGTTTTCCCCCTACTACACTTACAGTAGGAGTTTAATCCACAAATACGTATGCACAACCCAAGCTCTGGAGGGAGAATTACTCAGTATGGCCAAATAGTATCGCAGCAAATCTGATAATGTTTCATTACTGTTAATCATTTTCACCAAGAAAACTGGCTCATTTAAGATACCACAACGCCTGCATACACCCGAATTAGACAAGTACACATTAGTATGAACACCAAATAAACCAAAATATAATCAGTCCTATGCCTGCATTAAAACAACTCAACAAATAACACAAGGGAAATTATGAATTAGCTTGACTGTACTCTGTTACTGATAATTAGACATTTAATCAAATTAAACATGGCATGCAGATCTGGTCTGTCATTCCCCCACTGCTTTTTACTGTTCTCACAACATTTGCTCTCTTACAGACAAAAGGATCCTACTCCTTTCAAGGCTGAGCAGATCACAACCACATTTGTGTACTTGGGGATGTTTCTGGCCACAGTGTTTGACATCCAAGTGTCCTGCTAAGATAACTCCCCCCTGTTGCCACAGCTGCTGTTCACAAGTTTTTACCCTCCCACACAAACCCATATCCAACCTACACATGAAGCATCAATAGCAAAGTGCACATATTCCTGCTTTTCATACACCACGTTCAGGGGGGAATCATGAGCTAGAAGACCAGATCAACACTCAGCTGGCTTTGTTTCTTTGTTGTCAGTGGTTTTCTGCCACATGTTGTTTGGGTTTTGGGGTCCCCACCCATCCCCACACACACAGAAGCACATTGGTAAAAAAACAATCAGGGGAGTCCAGCAGTGTAACAGCCTGTTACCCAGTACCAAAGTCCTGGGTTCTGTCCCAGGCCAACATAAAACAAAGGGGTCTGCAAAGCCTTGTTGCAGCTGACTTAGTCCTTTACACTTTTAAGACGATGTTCACCTTTGATTTTCATTTCAAAGGTCCTGCTTCAACAGGGTTAATAAGAAAGAAAGAAATCATATAGCAAATTAAGGCTTAATCATTGTGCAATTCCCTTAGATAAATGTTAACTGTCCCATCCTTGGTGCTTTGCAGAGTAATTAACTATACCTCTGTACCAAAGGGAAAAACCATAGCATGCTTCATTTCAAGGTAGCAAAACAAGTGAGGAAGAGCCAAGAAGAGGCAAGATCTCCTGACTTGTCACCTCTACTCAGTCGCCTGCTTCAACCACTAGGTAGCATCCACTCTTCAAGTTGACACTAAACACAGAAAACCAAAGTCAATGCCAGCTACTAACTAAAAAGCTATGAGAACAGAGGCTGGGGAAAGGGAGCCTTTTCCACACTGATCATATCAAGGAACAGCAGTTTAAATCAGTGTTTGATATGCAATGAATTTGACAAATAGACTTGTATACAAAGTTTTCTAGCTCTTTTTACATATCTTTGTAATAACTACAGCAACTATGGACTTAAAGATTCAAGCACCACCTCTGAGATCAGCTGTAATTTACTCTTCTTTGCTGAGCTATTTATCATCCTAATGTCCCTGTCAAAACAAAAATAAATTCTACTAGACATATCATTAAAGTATTTAGTAATCAGTACAAGATGGTGATATAATTCACTAAACCCAAAATACCACAAAAATGCTAGCTGCTGCTATCCCTTTACAGTACTAAAGTGCCTTAATGAAATTCTATCTGGCTGCAAAGTGAAAATATGGATGATTTACACTAACATAGAAATAGTCCATTTAATTAGCAGCTAAGAGGTTTAATGGCTAATATTAATTTCTGTTAAACAGTGAGCTATACCTCTCTCAGCTGAAAGCTCTGAATTCAGACAGTTGTTTGGGATTCATTTTACTTCAAAGGCTCAAACAAAAGTGAATTTCAGATGCCGCCATGCAGTGAAGAAGTCCGAGTTATGACCAACTCAAGAGACAAACATTCAGAACTGAAAAGATCTATAGAAATTGCTACAAGAAGGCCATCCCATGTCCATCCCAGTCTATAAGTACTCTATGCTGCAGCCCCAGACAGCAGCACGGTTTCAGAGAGGTGCAATCCGTTCCTTACCCAAAAGCCTGATTACCACGCTCCACAAAGCACGAAGATTGAGAGATTGTGCAATTACCACCCCAGCTATTATCACTGACTATGCTGTTCCAACCCAGCTGGGTGCCCCTTCAAAGAGGTCACTTGTATGTAACAGTAATTCCTCAGACAACAATACCCATGAACATGCTCCAAGGCAAGCAACCAGCTACAAGCACTTGCAAGATGCCGCCTCTTACGGCAGGAGCAGTAAAAACTATTCTTTGCTTTCCAAAATTTCAGCATCAGAGAACAGAGTGGAGGAAAGGTCTGTCAGCCCGAGGACCCACAGTTACAAACAAACTCTTTATTTCCTTCTTGGAATAAAGCCTGCCCAAATCTTTCCAGTCTACAGATGGGATTAGCAGGGAAGAAGCATCCCCATTTTTGAGCTCTTACTGAGCCAGGTGCGCAAAAGCGCTGAGCAGTGCCTATTCCTGCTGCAGAGCTGGACTCATGCAGACCAGCCAGCAGGACTTGCCTTGCTTCCCATCTTCTACAAACTTCACTTTTTAAACATGCTGAGCACAGGAACCCTTCAGTGTCTATACTACCAACCCTCAGATTCTTTTTCTGTGTAGTCCTGAGAACATGCCAAAAATAAACTGAGGTTTTCATCACCTATTAAAAAAAGCAAAGGAAAAGCACATGCATGGCAGCTAAAGCAGAGCTCATTTTACACTCTCCAGTCACTGATATACAAAGTGCAAACCCCTGCATTCCCTGATATTTCCTCAGTAAAAATAAAAATACCATCCTTCCTCCACATGCACAAAAAAGACATTTTTCTTTGTTGCTTGTAGCTTATTGATTTTCAGTTGTTCAAGTATAAGTGAATCTGTAAGACTTCACCTCTAACTGCCCTGCATGTGCTTTTATGTTACAGAGCAGTTTCAGGCAGTAAAATGTCAAAATAAACAAGATAAACAGGTAGCTGTGACAAGTTTTCCCAAGGGCAGAAAAACATTTTCAGCACCTGCTGCGTTTTCCATCTGCTCTGAAGTACTCAGGAGAAAAATCAGAACTTTCATATGGTCAATACTTTGTAAGTTATGATTGGTATTGATTCCTTTAGGAAAACTCAAGCCGTGTGTGTGTGTATATATGTTTCTATACAATGAGGAGAGCAGTATAAATAAGATCTGTTCTGGAATACAAAGGGCTTCAGGCCAAGGTACAGCTCTTTTTCCTTCACCTGCCTATTCCTGTTTCAGTGCTGGCCTGCAGGTAAGGGCCTGCTGACCAGAGCTCCTACAGATGGGTCCTCAGCATTGCTTGGAAGACAGAGAAGTGACAGAGGTTAATTTCTGGTCTAGGACTTAGCAGAAGAGAGCCTCACATGAAAGAAATGGCTCTCAAGGTTTGCAGATAAGGGCTGCTTCTGTCCCTGCTACCACTTTCATGCATGGCTTGGTTATGACTGACCCAAATTGGGTTTAACCTGGCTCATTGCCTAAATATTTATTGTTTCTCACACATCCCAGGCTGAGCTGGGTGTACTGGGGCTCAGTGTCATTAGCACAGTCACAGCAGCCCTGCAGGGCCAGACACCCGTGGGGTGGAGGCGGGCAGTGTGGTGGGCACTGCTGACACAGGACAGCAGCAGGGACAGGTTTTGCCAGTGAAAAAAAGCCCCTTTTAATTCCTGCATCGCCACCAGCAGGGCAGGGACAGCCATAAGCTACCACAACAGAGCAGCCCTGTTTTTCCACAGCAGACATCTGCTTTCCAAAACACATTTTGACCTTCCAGCAAAAAGAGCATTGTACCAAGAAAGCAAGCCTCACCTCCCTCAGCACCCCCTGCTCCTGGGGCAGGATAACCCCCTCCTACCTCAACAAGGTGCCTCTCGTGGTTTAGCCTCACCAGTCCCCATTGCAACTGGATATGGGCCCAGTTTTGTACCACCTCAGAGTGCTGAAGCCCTGCAGTGCCCCAGAGGCCCTTCTGGCAGCTAAGGCAGACACAGTGACCAGAGCACAGCACCTTCCACCACTTCCAGCCATACTCTGCCAGGAAAGGGAGACCCTCTCCCCAGGACAATTTAAGCCTGTGGGGTTGGGTGACACCGCCCTGCCCAGGGGCAGCTCGTCAGCCCATCAGCCCCATCCCATCCCTGCCCAGCCCAGCTGTGCCCAGGCCGCCATCTCCTTGCAGCTCGGGGCCCTCCAAAGCTACTGCCGAACCAAACCAAAACGGTCCTTCAGGAGCGTTTGATGGTAATCAGTTTGTTTTATTTACAACTGAATCACAGCTGGGGGGAAAGAGGGAAAATATTTTCTTCAAGATCTGGCTGTGAATTACTGGCAGAGCCCCTGTCTCCTCGAGGCACGGGCTCCTCAGGTGATCCCACCAAAGCGCTGAGGGGCTCCTGTGATGGCGGCCGCCTCACCCACCCGTGTGAAGAGCCAGATCAGCAGCACGAGCATGGCGTGGGCCCGGCCTCCAGCACTAGCTGATGTGGTGCTGCATGTGCCCTGCCCTACTGAAATGCTTTTTTTGACCCATTTCCTCTTGCAGGAGAAGCTTGGAAGAAATTACTTGTCCCCAGCTGTGCCAGGCCGACGTCGCGGGGAGCCAGGGTGCTGCAATGACAGCAGGACAAATACCCATAAAAAACAAGTGTTCAAGTTGACTGACAGTGTTTTGTAATATTTGAAAAGCATTAGAAAGGGAAATGTTGGATTTTCATTTTTTTAAAAAAAAAAAACAACAAAAGGCAAAATCTTACTAAACTTTTATATTAACCACCAATACGTTTGTGTATTTAATATTTTCAGAAGTGTGCTCTGGTTTTCTCTAGGTTTCTTTAGTTTTACCTACTGCACCGCCTTTTTCTGTGCTTGTGCTACAGGGGCTCCTGCAGCCGGACACCCGGCTCCATGCCGCCTGTGCGCCCCAGCGCCATAAAAATCCTTGGGTTATTTTTTATATGAATGAGTTCATTAACTTCATTGTCCTGGCCAGGTCCCAGTTTGAGTAAGTACAATCCCTCCAAATATTCCTCTCTTATTTCAACCACAAATGTCTTTTTCAATTTCTTTCCTGCAAATTCTTTTGTGCTTTTTTCCATGCTTTTTTTTAAATTTTATTGCAAAACGGCTGTCACTTTTCACCCAGGAGGTGGTTGTATTTTGATGCCACATTAATACCTCTATCCTACACACTTATCAAAACCACCGGAAACCTACCTCGAGGCAAAGCAACCTGCTTACAGTTGAGGAAACAATTTTGCATCCTACTTCCAGGGAAATTCAGAAGTTTTGCTCACAGGAGGAGCACAATGCAGAAGGAAAGACATCACAATTTATTAAATGTGTTACCTATAAAATATTTTACATACAAAATAAATTATGTGCTTCAACTGGACAGATTTATAAAATGGTTTGATGGCTCAATCTATTTAAAAGGTAATCTAAGCAAGCCGTGACTGCACAGCCATTGCCACTAATCTAAAAGAATTAAAGTTTCCCTGGCCTCTTAGAAGCTATTATTTGAGTTAAAAACCTTAACGGGAGACCATGCTTGGGAGAAAACATAGAAACATATTTCAGTTAATGGTTCAGACCCACCTTATTGGCTCTGGAAACTGACCCCACACTGTAAATTCTGTCTCTGTTGTACAGTGCATTACTTATAGCATATGAATAATGGATATTATAAACAAGCACTACAAAATGAAAATTCGGTTAACAATATTATGGAGCTTCCATTCACAAATGTAGTTCATGAGTGATACAAATTTTATGGTTCTTATCACCAGTGAAAAAATTTGCATATCCCATCACAGAGTTCTTGCAAGAACCCATTCTGCATTTCTTATCTCAGGGCTTTTATGGTAAGAAATATTGCAGTAGGCCCAGTAATTTACATTTTTCCAATAAAATTCTAAATACATATGCAGCAGCTCTTTACTGACTGGCTTCATGTTATAAATTATAAGCTTGGAAGTAAATACATTAGGACAAATATTGATTTCTAAATAGTCACCATGAGTGAGATTTTATCCTGGTGTTGAATTATTGCACCTCTTGTCATTTATAGCTGTATCTTATCTCCCAGCTACTATACTTTGTGGCAAGTAAGTAAATAAATAACACCACCTCACTTCTGACAGTTCAATTCGTTCAGTTCCATGTGGCGGAAATAGCAGGTACAAGTCCGTGCAAGGGTTTTCTAGCAGCTCTACTTGGACAGACATTTTGGGATCTGCAACTATCATAAACACTGCTTTCAGCATGTCACATCACCAAGCACTGCAGACTTTACTGTGGAAGCAGCAGATGAAGTCCAGTGCCTGTTGGAAAAGAATAGCAAAAAAAGTAGCAGTACTGCTCTGGGGTGTCATTGAATGAACAGTGCTTGTTCATTCAACACGTCTGCTCCATGGTTGTTTGGCAATTTTTTTGTTTTAATGGATAATCTCAGACTTTACTACCTTAACACCTTACACCTTAACACATGGCATCTGGTTAGGAAACAGGAACAAGGCACTTGATCTGTGTAAAAAATCAAAGAGAGCTCAAGTTGCAGTTACAGCTGGACCACCCTTCATACTCCTATCACCCCCGCTTACGGAAGTGGAACTGAGACTTCCCAAAAAACAGCTCCAGTCAAGCCAGCATGGAAATATAATTGCTGCAACCTGTGGACAGAACCTATTGTCTGAAGAACTGCATGAATACAGCAAAATCTGCTCCAAAACAGAGGTGGGAAAAGAAAAAAAAGAAAAACATCTTGGATACAGCAGTCCTCATCCTCACAAAGCTCCTTTATGGAGACCAAGTGTGTGGCAGCCCTCACTGTGCCTCCAGCCCAGGGGGACTCTATCCCCAGCTCTCCCCTACAACCCAAATGCCACCTTGTACCCTGACTTGCGACCACACTGGCTCCCACACCATCCCATTCACAGCTTGGCTGTGCTTTCCTTCCCAGCCGCAACGCAGTTTGTAGGGCAAGGAAATGGACGTGGCATAGTCTTTGCTTCCATAGCACCCAATGGATAGACATAGACACAAGACAGGCAAAGGACCTTGGAGGGAGACACAGCGATGAGACCAACGGCAGTATGGAGAAAGTTTCCTCCCTGTTGAGGAAGGCCGTAATGCATCAGGCAGCTGGCTCACAGGCAGGTGGAAGAAAAACACGTGAATCCAAGGAGATGTCCCAGATGCAGTGGGTCATTCTCTTCCAGGTCTGAGCTGGGCAGCTCAGGTATGCCTGAACTCAATCATATTTGTCAATTCAATCTGCTTTCTGGGAGTCAAGAAAACCCAAGCTGTTGTTCCAAATATTTATTAAAAAATAACTGCAAGTGGAAAAAAAAAATCAATAAGCAGTCCAATGGCAGATTTATTACAGTTTTAACAGGCAAAGGGAATGAATCTACTTTATGAACAAAAATAGCAATAGGGAAGTATACTGAAGGATTCTCAATCAAATGATAAAATGGAAACAGCATATGCAATATATATTTATATATAAATATATTGGTTACATTCTTCTTGAATAGATTAAACAACATTCATTAGCAACATCCAAAAGTATTTCTTTGTGGCAAGAGATTCATCTTCCTTCACGGCAATACTGCCTCTCCATAAGTTCCTGTCCACTACGACAATTTTAGAGTTTGGGGCTACAATAGATATTCAACACCACCAGGTCAAATCCAGAGCAAGTGATTTAAAAACAGTTTATAGGAGATCTCAATGTTATTTCTGAGACTTAAGGCCAGATACGCAACAGGTGGAATTGGCAGAGCGTAGTTTAAGCTGTGGGATCTCCTTGAAAGCTCAAATTTGGATTAAAGCTAGATTTCCACAGGGAAACTCTGACACTGCTCAGGATTCCAAGTTTAAGACACACTTCCCTTTTTCTGTAAACAAATGTTAACAAAATAAACTCTCTGTACCCTGTTAACCATTTCTTAGCGTAAAAATAAGAAGCTGCTTGGGTAGTCTTAAAATAAGTCAGTATAAAAATCTATCCTATCCTAAGCACTGTCTCTGTATCAAAGTGCTAGCAAATGGCACAGTGTTTTCTGTTTGAAGCCATGTTCCCTGCTTTTCATGTTTCGTATCGCAGACCTCAGCTCCAGCAGGACTGAGCTCAGGACTCCAACCGTGGCGGCTGAGTCATCCCAGCTCCGGGCTCACTCTTGGGCCCTCATTTATACTGGGACACCCAAAGCACTTCTGAATGGGTCGTGCTAGGGTAAGCTCTCTGTGCTGTTAGATGGATGGTGCACATCGCCATCCCACCCTGCAGGGTGGTGGCAGGGTCTGCACGTGCAGGGAGCTGCTCAGGACCCACCCCAGCGCAGCAGGTAGTTAGCCTGTCCCCTGCAAAGACCTGGGCAGGAGTCGGGCTCAGACCCTACAGCAGAAGACGAGCAAATCCCCCCATCACTTTGCATAGTTTGGTTCATCAGTGACTCTCTGCGAGTCCTGGGGAGATGCCCTGTCGTGCTCCTGCTGCTCCCCTTCCTACCAGGTGCTAGCAGAAACTCCCACAGCTTGCCTGTTCAGGATCTCTTTGGCTTACTTGGTTTGGTTCAAATGCTCACTGGCTGTTACTTTGGAGCCTGAATAAGAAATAGTGCAAATACAAGCTTAAAGAAAAAAAATACCACATTGCCTTCACTGAACATTCAGTTAAAAAGACAAGGATCTATAAGATGAAACCCCATTTCTGGGGTATTTGAGACATTTGGCAAACCTGTACAAGATTCTTCATGATTGTCTTAAAGGAGTATATTTGGCTTGGCACTAGATGCTTAAAATTATTTGCTAAGTGACACTGTTGTGGCTAATTGCAAACGACTTTGAAGACTAGTCATGGAACATGGGACATCTCCTTGGTGCGATGGGACAAACACTCCCTGCAGTTATGGATTCCTCGGTGCTTTTCTTATCCAAGTTTGACTCAAAATGATTTTGTTTGCATGGAATGGTGTGAATTCATCCAGACTGGTTTTGCTGGAAGGCAAACGGACTGCATTATTTCTGAGGGTCAAGATACCTTTATTTGGCCATGCTCAGGCAGATTAAGAGTCCAAAACAGAACTCAGTTTGATTCCTATTATGGGAGGCTGGCTGTGGTGCATTTTAAAACAATAATCATCTGAAGTGGCTGACATGTTCAAGTTTGAAACTTCATGAAGTGCCAGGGTGCCCTATAAATGCAGAGACCCCCCTTTGCGACCTTCACCACGTGGCAGCATGCACACTGCAGTCCTCACTGAAGCAATGCGCCATGCAATGTTTCTCGGCCAACTTCATAAAGGGGCTTAATTTCTCTCAACTCCTCTTCCCCCCAAAAATCAGCAGAAGGGACATTCAGCACCAAGTTGCTTTCAGCAAGCAATGCACAAATGCTACATCTTGTTAACTTCACTACAGGTTAGGCACTTAGCCTGCTCAGGGTTTTTGTAAATCCTACATACCTCCATCTCTAGGCACCTACATGCTATTGCAAAGTCTGGTTCTCAGTGTTTCAGGGCCCAGCCCTGGGAACTAGTCCTGCTTTGACTATGATCAAAGAGGGAAGACTGCACTCTGATCAGGAGCAGCGCTGACTGCTGTCCTCGTTAGACCCACGGGGCTCAGACCTGCTCCTCTCCATTGCACAGCTCCCACTGTGCCTGTCAGTACCCCAGCATCAAGCCAGGTTTGCTGGCTTGAAAGTAGAGTTGCATCAGGGGAGTTTTACCTGTTGATTTTATGGGACTGTTTCAAAGCAGGATCCACACATTTAAAAACCATAAGGAGATGAATTCACAATGAAGCTAAGGAAAAAAAAGAAGTCATATTTACAGACAGCTGCCATCACCCCCCCCACACTCCATTAAAGAAACAGCCTTATCTTCGCCCAAGTGCTTGTTTCTAATGTGATACTGGTCTTCCCAGCACTTCAGGACATTGTTTCCAATGACAAAGATAACAGAGTTCAGGCTTTAACTGAGAACTGATGCGTGAATATGCTTAAATGGCTTTCCTCTCCCAGCTCCATGAATTAATTACAGCTTTGTACATGAATAAAATGGAAAAAAATTCTCCATTTTTTTTTTCACCCCCATCAAACTCATGTTATGTGGTGGGCAAAAGGAGAGATGTTTGGAACAAACACTTCCTTCCCCTTCTCCCTTTGTCTGCAAGTGTAAATATTACTGGAACTTAAAAGCCGGCATCTGCATTAAACAGATGGGACTCTGCTATGTTTATCTTTTTTATGATGTTCATGTAGCAGGGACTTCTGAAAGACATTTGGAATGAATGCTGGCCATGACAGGATACTGCCTAAATTAGAATCAGGCTCCAAGTATCTTCCTGCAATTAGATTATGTCATATGTTATACTTTTACTCATGGCCTGGGAAGGAGAGTGCAAGGGTACTTAATATCTGTAGATATTCAATTAAAATGAGTGCACCAGACACTCACTAGGTCTGGCTTTTGCCTGCTTCACATATAGCCCAGGCTAGCTTCTAAACCTTAAGAGAAAAAAAAAAAAACAAAAAACCCAAACGCACACGCAGTGGAAGTCATCATGCCCATATGTATGCCTGCTGGCTAATACTGTTACCTAAATTAAAAGGTAAAAAGTCATGCAGTTTACACTTTGTTTGCTATAGTTTGGGTTATGTTAATGCTAAAAAGATAGAATTCAGAGGGAGGGGAGAAAGGTTGGTTTGTAATACATAGCGATTTTGCTGGTTCTTGAAGGTTGTATTTCAAGCATAACTGCATTTCTTCATGCACTCTGAACGCTTCCCTTTTTGAGGGTATTGGCATGCTTGTGGCAAAAGCAACCAAACCAATTAATTAGGCACATGGTGAAAGATGGCATAGGAAAAAAAAAAGATAAAAATCAATCATTTCCATTCTGAAAATTCTTACTCAAAGCCTTGATGTTGCAGTGATAAGCTAAGCATGAAAGGTAGCAGACTCCTTCCTTGCATGAGAAGCAGTCTCTTTCCTTGCATGAGGGGCCCAGCAACACCAGCTGTGAATTGCACACATAGAAAGGCTCTTATATATTATATATACAACTGTAATCCCGAATAAATAGTACTGTTCTGACTCATAAGTGTATTTCAGCTTGGTTGTTGTTGTTTGTTACGGCTGGAGATGGCTTGCTTTTCATCCCTTCTGTCCCACCCTTGGACACATCGATGAACAGCAGCCTGGGAGTCCGGAGTGTCAGCAGTATCCTTTTGTACTCCTTCCGGAAATTCTGGTTAAGAAGCCCATAGATCACAGCATTGAGGCAGCTGTTAAAATAGGCCATAAAATAGCTCAGGACAAAAAGCCATTCTGGAATGTGTGGCTGCACTTTTGAAGGATTAATCGAAACAGCAAGGCCAATAAAGTTTAATGGTCCCCAGCACACAGCAAAAAGGACAAAAACCACAAACATAGTCAAGAAATTCCGGATGTCAGCTGCTCTGAGCTTCTGCTTGCAGTCTTGTCTCACCCGGTGTTTCACTTGAATCACCAAAATCCAGATCCGTAGGTAGCAAAACGTCACAATGGACAGTGGGACGATGAAGTGAACCACCACCACTGTGATGGTATATGATGTACTCACTGTCTGGGCAAAGGTGCAGGAGTAAATCCGGGGGTCATACTGCAAGGAGCCAACGAACAAGTTTGGCACAATTGCCACCACTGTGAGTATCCAGGTCAGGCAGAGATAGCAGCAGGTATTCTTCAGGTTGAATAGCTTATCGTACCGAAGGCTGTGGCAGATGTAGCAGTATCGGTTGATTGCGATCGCCGTGATGTTGAAAATGGACCCGATGACACTTAAGCCCATCAGGAACCCACTTATCTGGCAGTGAACATTTCCCATGGTCCATCCATTATGGAAAATGGCACTCAAGATCAGAGGGTATGGATAAACCGCAACTACGAGGTCTGCGACAGACAAACTGACGACAAAGATGTTGCCTACAAAAAAGGAGAAGAGACCATGGGAGGTTAGTGAAGGTCCAGATAGAAAACTTGCAACTCGGAACTCCTCTTTAGGCCTAACTCTTCTCACAGACTTCACTCTACCCTCCATTTGGAATTTGAAACCCTGGAAAATAAGACTTTGCTCTACTAGTGACAGCAATGGAGAGTAATCAGGCATGATTAACCTGCATATTGCTTCTTAAGAAAATTCTAAACTGGAAGCATTACCCTTACTCAGCTATAGCTATGGGTCAGGTTCCTGTGTTCTTCTAAGCTGTGTAGAAGGATTTTGCTCTCCTTGTTAATCAGCCAGCACGACTGTAGTCACCAGGCAGCCACCTAGCATTCGCTGTCCTGCAGAGAACTTAGTTCCTTTAAATACTATATAGGACACAATACTTTCTATAACATCACATAGTGACAGTTTACATAAGCTCCGTCCATCATGGGTCAAAGAATTGGGGCAGACAGGTTAAGTTTTCAGTGCTTTATTCATTGCACTGCCAGCAGTTGCACGGGAAAGGGCTTTTTTCATCTTTTGCACGTGAACAGGTAATATTTTCAACAGAATTTCTGCAGTGTTCATGCTAAGGAGCATGTGTTCTTCCAGGACCCACGGTGCAGCCAGCCTTTATGTGCTTATCTTATTTGGTACTTTTTCCTGTTCCTTTAATATTAAAGTTGTCCAATGCAATAAGGAAGGTCAATCACTCCTACACTGTCTGGGCCTGGGCAGGGAATATGATTAATAAACTGCTGTCAGCCACCTCTGCAGAGTGTATGCTGCAGTTTGTCCGTTTACACTCTAGAACTAAGAGCTGAGAGTCTGTGCAAATATGAAATAATTTAAGCCTTGCTGGATTGAAAACGGCACATTGCGGGGGACACCACCCGTCAGGTCCACGGTGTGGAGCAGCCTCCAATGACCCGGGCAACCAGTGACTTCCTAACAGCAGTTACTGCTCATTTTATGAGTCTGGTGTATTTTTAGGGAGGCAAAAAGCTTTTCTGTTCAGTTTGCCAGTCTGAGTAGAGGAGTGCATTAAGAAAGGGACCCGGAGGCCTTTTGGGAACTGGTGTAACTACAGGACCAGCTATAATGTTGAAAAGGACATCTGTCAAAATTCAGCTTTTTGATGACTAGACAAATTGTCATTTCAGGAGGAGCTCAACGATGCAGTTAGAGGACAGCACACTAGAAAAAGCAGTTGTTTTTCCTAATTCTACTGCCTTCAGGTATATCTGCAGTGGCAGGAAAGAAAATATTACTAGAGTACCAGTAGAGGCTATGTTTAATACATTTAAGGTGTTAACACCTGTGCCCCTATGTGTTACAGGCAACATCCCAGCCCACTGATCACACCTGCACTTTCTCTTCAAACCCTCATATCCTGCTGTCTAACAGATTATATAAAAAAAACCTAAAAAGAGGTCTTTTCCTGGAGTATCCATGAAGGGACTCTCTGAGATCTCGGTTCAGCTAGGTCACTGGCTTTAGTATTTGGAAAATACACTCAAGGGCTGGCAGAAATCCGCATCACCATTGCAGTTGGCTCATTGCTACGTTTGTTGCCAACAAAAACTATCAGGACAAGCCAACAGTTCGTATCAGGCAGCAGAGTCCACTTCACGCTGACTGGAAAACAGTCCAGACTTGAGAACAGCCCATGGCAGTGCGGAGCTGAGACAGCTGACACAAAGCGTCATTTTAAAATAAACATTAGCAGAGGTCATGTGAAGTGCTGAAATCTTTTTAGAGAGAGATTTCACATAGACAGGTTTACCACAGCACCCGACTTCTGTGGCTGCTGTGCCTCAGTGCTGCTTTTTTGCTGATTAATATCTTACATAGAGCTTTTTAAAATGCAGTCACTGAACCTGGTCCCCATATAATTAACTCTATTTATGCCTGCTGTCAAGGGCAGAACCACCTGTGGTCAGGCTTAGTGCTCGCGCAAGCAACCTAGAGAGGGAACACTCTTCTGCAGCAAAACTTTTATTCCTTCAATCAAAAATATGCCACTTCAACAAAAAGCAAAACATGTCCCCAGCACCAGAATTTCCTTTTGGAAAGGTTTTCCAAAATAATTTTCAAGATAGAAAAACAGAGATGTATCAGCAACCCAATTTAGGAGATTTCCAGAGGATGCTGGAGACAGACTCCACTGATGGGGACCACAACCTTCCCTCTTCACTGGTCCTATCCCACTTGGATACACCTGTATATACACAGGCGGTTGGAGAGCAAGCCCCTGCATTTGCTGGGGATGAAAGACAGCCACATTCAATGCCCAGTTCTGAATCAGGCAAAGCAGAACAAAGCTGGATATTCCCTACTTAAGAGAGTGCATCAGTGGATTTAATCCAAAGCTTAGCAAAATCATAGGAAAAATTATTAGCCTCACATCACTGCCAGCTGCTGGGAGAAATGAGCAGTCTCTGTCAGCCTTTCTTCACTAACTTGAGTAGTTGAGAGGAAGTAAAAATATGGGGGGGGTGGAATCTATAAAGGTAATATTCACAGGATGGACTGACCAGCTTGGATTCAATCCAAGAGCACAGTACTGTGTGTATTATTTTGACACCACTTCATTGCATGTTGCTCCAGCAGGGAGAAAATGAGATGGTTTTATCAAGACAAGAATTAATAATCTCCTCCTCTACTTGGAGAGCAAACCTGCCATCCTCTGCTCTGTGCTTTCAACTCACAGTCTTGGCTCTCCTATCAGCTAGAAGGCCTATCGCACCGGCAGGGTGTCGGGTCCCTGAAAATAACTCAGAAAGGTTCACTCAGTACTATTTCACAGAAACAAACCCATCTTCCATTTTATTTGGCAATGTGGTCAACTTCATATCTTCTGGTGAGATGAACATGAAGGTCAGACCCATATAACAGCCACTTGCCAGTCAGTCCTGAAAATCAGTGCATTTTTAACGACTGAGGACTGAAAAGAGGGGGCACATCGCATGCCTGCAAAGCAGAACACGCCCTTCAAAGCATGGGAACTGGCTGCTGGCTAATTATTAAAATAAGAGTAACTCGAGTTAAACACTAGCCTGTTGAATAATAACAGGCTGGTTTTGAAAACTGCTTTAGCCTCGCAGTCCCTGGCTTGCTATGAGACCACCGTGTGCTGGGCCCTACAGCCAAAGGCTTGTGCCCTCGTCCTCTGTAGGATGAGATTGGACTCTCACGCCCAAAACCACTGCAGAATGGGAAGCCACCTAATGTGTGGCTCTTAGGGAAGTTAAAAAGCAGTCTCCTGCCAATGATCATCACTATATTTTTTTACATTTTTCCACTATAAAACAAAGAAGTCCTGCCCACAAATAATAACAGGAGGACTTTATCTCAAATTTAAAATTATCTGCTTCTGTGACACTATTTTCAGATGTATCTTTTTCTCTTTGTGGGCACGTGACTGTATTTCCTCATTAGTTTTCACATTTTCTGTCCTGCTTTTACCTTCTACTTAGTATAAATTGGTTCATGTGCCACTATGCTCTATCCCCCAGTTATGGAATCATACGTGAAGAAGCATGAATGGTGGAGAAAGGCAAGTCTGTCACAAGCACACTGGTAATACAGACTTGGCCACCTTTTCAGAGAAACTTTAAATCTTTTTACTTTACAGAGGTCCAACACAAAGCTATAGATTATAGAGATATGATACACTGTTCACAGTGTAATCCACAAATTGTTTGGGGAAAAAAAACCACAAAACAACCTGAAGCCCAGCAGCAGAGCAGATTATAAGCATGTGCGAGTAATACAAAAGGGAATTTATCCCAGAACATCTTCTGGCCTAGTACCTTTGAGCTCCCCTCCTCCCTCTCATACTCCTATAATCCTGTTTCTGCTCACTCCAACAGCCTGCTTATGTATTCCAGCAGTTCCCTGGTCCTGCTTCTCATTTCGCCTGGATTTCGCATATCCAAGAACATAGGTTATCTGAGGACTTATTGTCAAGTCCTGGTGCTAGGAAACATGGAAATACCACAATGAGTTCTGCAAATCAATAAACCACATATGCAAATGTCTTCAATGGTAGGCTGCCCAAACAGCACCTGACTTTCATACAAAAGGACATCATTCTTCTACAGGGATTAACTGAGCATCACTGTACAAATACAAGGGTCATTGGCCCTGCCTGCCTCAAGAGGCTGTGGGAAATCCCTCGGTGCACAAGCTCCAGTTGCAGAGATTTAGCCTCTCCCACACAGCAGTTGTGGGCTGTCCTTTAGGCAACCTGAACGTAGAAGCTGTTTTGAAAGGGGGGAAAAAAAAAAGGAGGTAAAATATTTTTCTGAAAATTGGCTATTTTTATAAATCCCAGAATGTTCAAAGCAAGCACCCAAAAGCCTTGTTCTCTGTTATCCGTATAAAGCTCTCTTACACTCACATTCCTTGCTGAAATATTACAGAGCTATGTCTGCTTCAGGTTAACAAGATACAGATGCTCAATACGGCCTGAAGTTAACACTGTTGTCTGTAAACCTAGTGCTGAAATTGAAATGTCCTGAGCGACATGATTTGCACCAAAGCAAAGAGAGAGTTTTGCAGATCAACTTCTGCTTGCCTGGCAAAGTTCAGCTCCAACTGAGGAGGAAAGAGGGCTTTGCTGTCCAGGTTGCCCCTTCCTGCCAGCCACCTTGCAGGCATCTGAGTTGCTCTTGAATGGCTCGTGCCCAGCACAGTATTTTGGGGCAAACAAAATCACATACAACAGCCTCAAGCCCAGCAGATGAAAAGGTGACCCATGTCCATGATGGACATGAGTGCCATGGGGGCTCACTGCATGACCAGTCCCCCCACTGTCCCAACCTCTTCCCAGCAAGTGAGATCAGATCCCAGTGTCTGTCCGGCTGCAGCCAGAATAACTGACAGTTGTAGAACAGCAGGTATAAAAACCTATGTTGAGAAAAATGTGCTAAGATACACAATGACACAATGCTAAAAGCTTACTTGGGTGACTGGTATGTTTGTGGTGACACCTTACTATTTATGACTTACAATAAAAAGCATCTTTAACTTTATGTTTGTCCTTTCAGGTTTTATGAAAAACTCAACAGACTCATGTCTACAAGGATGTAAACTGGAATGAAGACTCACATCAACCTCAGAGAGATATCAGTAATAAGGTTCAGTAAACAATTTAACAGGCCATGACTGTAAAGCAAACCTCTGATGACCACTTACCATAGCCTAATACTCTCTATTTAACCTTCCAAAGCTTATGCTCACTGCAAAACAGAAACAAAATGTACTGTTTGCCCCAAGCAAAAAGATAAAGCCATAAAAGCTTTATTCAGCATGCAACAAGACTCTTTATTAGCTTTGAAAGCCTCCTTTTCTTGTTTGTTTTTACCTGCCACTCGCTGTGCGTTTGCCTGTATTTCACTAACCTCCAGTCTGCAGACGTGAAGTGTGCGCTCAGTTCTGCAAACTAAGTGGCAGTTCATAGAAAACACTTTCAGATCAATTTTGTTCTTTTTATAACATAAAGATACCATTGAATGTGTGCAATCATATTGATCATATACTGCTGTAATTCAGACAGATAATAACACTGTGGCGTTGGGGGATCCTGATCCTGCAGCCCTCACTCTGACAAGCATTTCTTACATCACAAACTCTAAGGGATCACTCCCGGGAAGACAGTGTTTGCCCCATCAAAGAGCATTAAGAACCATCCTTCTACAGGGGACTATGACACTGCTCCATGCAAGCTCTTGGCTTCCAGGGCACTGTGAACACCACATACGCAGCAACAAAATGGCACATGAGAAATCCCAGGCTGTTAATTGTTGTCTCTTTCCAGCGTTCTGATAAGCGCTGATGCATCTGACTTGCCCGTACAACAGCCCAGCGTGTACTTACCCATTTTGACAACTGAAAACATTTGACAGGGGAGCACAAGTGAAAATCAGAGAAACTCTCCTTGAGATTCAGGCAACAGGAAAAAAAATTGAAATGTTGTTCAATTCATTAATCCACAAATTTTAATTGAGGATTTTATTTGTGTATTTAGGGAGTCTGTTCAAAGAGAGGAATAAACAAAAGAAAGGAAAAAGCATTCAATCAATTATCTGTTATCATTACTCCATCAGGATTCAGAGGGGGATAAAGCGTGGTTTCCTGCAGTTAAACAGACAATGCAGCTGAGCTGCCAGCTGGCCTCAAATTCCGAGTGTGCTGCATAAAACGATACAGAGGGCAATAAACAGACAGGACAGGAGGTATTGCCAGCCCACAGCATCCTTAGGATGTAAGGTTAGAGAACATGGACATATCCAATTTAAGGACACCATGAAGGTCCTAGACAAAAGCATGAAACTCCAGAATAATTTAACTTTTTCCTGGCAAAAGTTCTTTGAGACCTCTCAGCACCATTGTGAAGCCAGAGAACAGCAGTATGCTCTGGGCTACCAACCATTACCTGGTTTACTGGCATCGTTCCAGTGGGAAAACCGTGGGCGCTTGGTGCTGCTCCCTGCCTTGTGCCAGCCCTGCGACTGCGCAGGAACAAGGCCAAGGCAGAGCGGGAGGCAGCCTGCAAAGCCAACTCAGCCTCCTCCTGTGCCCTTCCATGACCAGACATTTCGGCATCACTTTGGCATCACAACTGCAAGCTTCATTAGCCATCTCATCACTATATCACCACAGCTGTGTGAAAGCTGCCTTTTCTTCTGGACCTGTGAGAAAGACTTGCTTCCAGGAAGAGGAGAAAAACCTCACAGTATTTACTGAAGTAGAAAGGACCAGCTCCCAAGCACTTCAATTACATTTATTTTATTATGCACCATATATTATTTTGGCTGATGGTTAAAGAAAGGAATCGCTTACACTGCCAGGTGGAGGACTGGATTATGGGATTTTAGACTTACTTTTAGGTCATGACCTTTTAATTGTATTGCTGTCAAAAACATATTTAAGCCATGCCTTCAGCTGCTCTAATTGAACGCAGCGAAGGGCAATCATTTGCAGTGTTTACACCCCAGAGATTCATAACTTTCACTTGGCTAAGGCCAGACAGATTCAAAATCATATCTGGGCTCAGACGTCTGTGGAAATGGGCTGGAAATTAGAGACCAGCCCTGCTTGCATGATTTCATATCTTTCCTTGTATCACTTACCATTACTTTGGAAACAATGTAAAGGAGGAGATTTTTCCCTTGGAGTGACGCAGATGGTAGTTGGACATTCACTCTCAACTGAATAAAAATGAGCTTAATTACCTCTTCTTCTGGAGCTTTAAAAAGGGGTCGGCCCTCTTTTGCTACCAGTGCAGAGTGACTTCCCCATTTTCAGATTTCCAGTCATCTTAAAAACAAAAAGAAGCTTTTAGACCATCCCAGAGAAACACTGTTTGGAAAGCTTCCCCCTATTACTCCACATTAATCCTAACACATCGTGCTCAGCTTAGGCACACCTTCCTGAAAAGATAATCTGAAGATATTATAAGGAAAGGGGAAACTATGTAAAGTTGACACTTTACCTACCTCCAACAATCTTCAACTTTTTAAAAATAACATTTGCTGTTCATTTATGTGCCTTTTAATGACTTCTTCCTGTGTTTTCCTGGAAGTTCTGACCCTTCGCATGAAGGAAAATCATGATGCTGCAATTCTTCTGGATTTCTAAACTTAGCTCTTGTTAGTGTGATGTTTTTCCCAGATGCAATTATGGCAACTGGATCTGCTAGCATTGGAGGAAGAATAAGTGGTGGTCTTGATCTGGCTCTTAATATATACAAAAAAAGTGCTAAAAAGCACCCCTTCTGGTTATGTGCCCCAGCCCCCTGTCATTTAACTGTTATATCCATCAAACTCATAGCCTGCAGTAAGGCTATGAGATAGCAAGCCAATCAACTTAAAAACTCAGTTCCTCCCTGTACCAATTCCAAATGCTTGGGGTAAAAAGGGGCTCGGAAACACCACCTGCCTTCACAGCACATCCCAGCAAGGCTGATGGAGAGCAAGTGTCAGAAGCAGAAGGCCCTTGGGGCCACCCTCCAATTTGCACCGAGTGAGGGCAAGCCTCAGCACCTCCGTCAGTGCCAGCTGAGCCCGCACGGCACCGGCTGCAGTGTCTGACTCTGCAAGGACAGCACGGCTGATGGCTACCTATTCCCTATGGCAGCTTCTCATGGGAGATGGCAGGTCTTTTGGAAGAGTCTAAACAAAACCTCTTGCAGCCATAGGAGAGTGAGTCCAGGTACCCAAACTCCCACTTGACACCCTGGCTACCAGTGCCACCCTCTGAATTCCAGCTGTTTACCCTCCTTTTCTGCCCGAAATCCCTGCTGAGTGGTACTATGTGATGTTAAGCAGCTGCCTAATTCCCATCTGGGCTGCGTAGGGAGTGCAGGCTGATGCCCTTATGTTTACCCTCACACACTGGCCACACGAGCACAGAGACGAGCTCTACCAGCCCACGTTAACTCCAAGCCCATTATTTATCAACTGGTTTGTAAAGTGCTCTGAAACAGGAAAGGCCCTGTATAAACATAAATGTGAATTATTGCCAGCATCCATTGAAATGACAAACCAGCATCCATCCTCTCCCAGTCCCGGCAGCTGTACCGCCACCATTTGCCATCTGTTACTATTCTAAAATAAAATCTGTGAACTCAGGCTTAATAGACTTAATAATGCTCTTTTGCTATTGGTACCGGTCAAAGTGTGTTTCTGGCCTGGAAAGGAGCTATGTGCAAGCAACCGATTCCTAGGCAGCTGACAAGCAGAGCATATAGTCAGATCTGAAAACACAGCTGATTTTAGTGATAAAAATCATGTCTGACTGCCCTGGTGAGCCCTGCTGAACCAACACAGCTGAGCCCAGGAGCTGGCTCCTGCTCCTCCTTGTGCTTCACCAGCACCGTTTGTTGACTAAACCTTGGTGACAGCACCAGCCACTACCCCCATGCACCTCCACTGCAAGGAGCAGATGCTACCCTGCCACAACTAACAGCTTGTTTTGGCCTCCCAGCCCCACAATCCCAGGGATGAGTCTCTCTCCGGTCCCAGCTCTTTCTGGTTAGTTGGTCGGAGTGGGAGGCAATGTTTTTTTCCTTGTAACTCTTTTGAATTGTATATGGAAATGATGAAGCTATTAAAAAAAAACCAACATCACCACACAAAAATGTTTCTATCAGTGAAGGACATTTAGCTTTTAACTCATTCTGGACCAAATCTTGTCCAAGTCTGCTACAGGCAACGCATTTTCAGACTGGGGCTGGTCTGTTGGTTAAGCCTTCGGACGCACTGGAGAAGTTGTGTGAGCTGAGGACTGTCCAAGGCAAAGAGGTGGAGACTCAAAGCAGCCAGCTTTCCTTTGAAGGCTTAAAGGTGCTTTTTATAAGGCTTGTTTGTGCGCACACACAGAGGTTCACTTTTGGGCTGCATTAGATGGTGTAATACCAAATTCAGGTGCCCTTTTCAAGGGCAGACCCTAATATCCTTTTTAAAGATTCAGACTTGAAACAGAGTACTACTGTACAGTACCCAACTTGAGGAGAGAGCAAGTTGAGCTTAGACCATAGAGAAGAAGCTCAGTCTGGACACAGACCAGCACAACACAAAATGCTGCCCCGAATCCAGCCTCACTTTCTAATGGGGAGGCTCAGGACAGACTTCTAACACATACCAATCCTGGCATCAGTATCACCTCTAGCACTCTGTCCAACAAGAACAAGAGACTAACATAAAAATAAGTCAGTTGCCATATAAAGATAGAAGTCATTTTTAGACAAAAAAGTAACCAACATATGAAATAACTAAGCCTAAATCAATAATTAGAGGAATAGTAATAGAAGAGCTTGAGTTAACAGGACGGAGTTATGCTGGGTACACACACTAAGACTGAGCAGCTATGCTCTGAGCATCCTCTGCTTGCGGATGCTGAGATGGTCTCATGTACCCAAAGGAAGTTTATCTGCTTTTCGCATTCTGGGTTGGTCTAAGGAGGGCTGTTTCCCTTTCCAGCAAATCTTGCCTCCTCAGGAACTTCATGAATTCCTGTTCTCCACTGCCAAGACAGATTAATCTGTCCCATACAGACCATTTAGCTGAAATTCCTTTCTCATCTGTTTTGGAGAGGGTAAACAAATGCCATTCCTTGAACCAGAATCTGATCTCACATAGATAGGGAAAATCTGAAACAAACCCAGTGCAAGTGGGCTTGTCAATCTGCTACCTCTGCAAGATGTCTTGAAAAGCATGAAATTGAAGTTGTACCAGCCTGCGCTTTTCTTACAGTATTACAGAGCAAATCTGAGGTTTATTAATAAAGAAGAACTGTCCTGCAAGCAGATGTCAAAGCCCAAAGAAAGGGGAATGCCCGGATGCAGGGAAGAGAGACATCATGCAGAGAGCTGCAGGATGCAGAACTTGCAGGGGGAAAGCAGACTTGCTCACAGGCAAATGAACACTGCAGTCTGCCGTAACAGAGCTGCATTTAATTTGCCTTAGCTGTTCAATCTGTCCTCGCTGTAATTACACAGCATCCTCCTCCTCTTGCTGTAAACAATGCAGTGAGTAAACATGCTGAAAACATGGCTAGCAGGAGATGGAGGGAAAGCAGGCCTGTTTCTCTCCATCTTTAATCTCCCCTTGGCACTCTTAAGATATTCTCCAGACTTAACATGCTTGTGGCTTTTTGTCTTATGCACCAAGTTTGCACCCTGACACCCCAGGATCTGATCAGTCAAAGGCTGGATACCTTCCTAAACCAAAGCTGGCCTTCTGAAGTCCCTCCCCGATTTGGGCTTGGGGTGAAGAATTCACTGGCCAAGCAAAGACCTTGCTGACCATCACTCGTGGGCAGGGGCCCAGCACACCCTGGTGTCAATGGAGATGTGCTGAGCACATACCAGATTTCTCATAAATGGCCTTCTCACCAATCACTGTAACAAACCAGCTCCTTCCTGCTCATCTTTTCAGCGCTGAAAACAGAGGATCTGCTAGTTAAGTACTGAACGGAATAGAGGTGACCTAAACGAAGGCTCGGATGTTACTGCAGTAGCAGGGTGATAATCAGGGTAGGATATTTATTCTGCTTCTGCACAGCAGTTGCCACTAGAGTTAGGAAAAAGAAACATAATTGGGAACCCATTTATCTCCAAGGCGATAGCCTCGTTGTAGGCTACAGCATGGTCCTGGTATGCCCTACAGTGCTGCACTGCAATCGATTGGCTTTTCTTCTAATGACCTTAATATATTTTTTCCAAATGTTTGGTGGCCAACGCTATAAAAGCAGGTTATAAAAAAAACCATGGGGTAGATTTAGTCCACAGAATTCCTTCCAGTGCACATTTTTTTCTCATGTGGCCTCACACTGGACCTGGCAATGAACCAGGTACTGCCACAACACACACATGCAGTGAGGATGAGGCTGGAAGAGAAATGGTACCATGAGGGACAGGAAAGCAGCATATCTGGTGGGACCTACTTACATTCCTGTGCATAGTCAGTCCTCCAAACCCAGCATCCAGCCCCATGGCAAGGAAAAAGGTTGAGCTACCTGAGTTACTGTTCATCCAGCCTTCACAATCTGCTAGGAAGAGGAGTAATGCTCCTCACATTACAGACAGGGAAAGAAAGAGACCCAAGGTTTGATGGCTTCGTCACGACTATGTGAACTGTAAGAGAAGTAGTGCATGTAAGTAGGAGACTAGAAAATAAAAGAAAATCTATTCTGGACTTCCTGGTTCATTCACAACTATTTACTAATCCCATTGGAAATGGAGAGTTACTTTCACCTGGGAACACTTTAGGGACTCTGATACAATTGCATCGGCAAAAGTCCAGTGCAAACAATTAAAGTTGATTCAATAAGAATAATAATGATACTGGAAAAAATAACCTCAAAAAAACAACGCATGCCCTAAAGGTCCTTTTCAATTTTCCCAGAAACGAGTCCAAAAAACAGTGTTTCCCAGAACATCAGCAAAAGCTTCACTTCAAATATTCCACAGGGCTTACAGGACTCATGTCAAGGCTGGCTACAGGATGGGCAACAAGAAACTATTGATGATATGAGAAACTTGTACTAGGGAGTCCCAGATGTATTGCTGGAAGACACATGCTTCTGCTTTTTTCCTAATGACGTATGAAACTTAATTATCTTTGAGGTGCAATGTGTGGGGATATTAAAAGAGAAAAGACGTAAGCCCACAGTAAACATGTTCCAACATGAGCTTGTGTGAACAAATGGTTCAAATGGGTGTGCTCTAACACTGATCTTGATAGGGAGTCTAATGGCGGTTAATATCAAACTGGCTTGAAGGAGAATAAGATTTCATGGGACTATGACACCTAAATTACTGGAGGAACCTCTTGAAGTAGCCATACTTGTAGGCAGCAATATGCACAGTAAAAGGGAGATCTTGCACTTGTGGAGCATAACTGACGGGGCTGGCAGACATCTGTGCCATCGACAGCTTCCAGCACAAGAGCATCGCTGGATTCTGCTCTTACACAAACAATGTTTTGCCCCCAGCAAAAAACACCAGAAAGAATAAAAGATGCTGAAAAAAGGCCATCCATGTGAGCCAAAGGAACTCAGAGGTACTTAGCTCAGTTGCCTAATCCTGAAATACCCCCGAATCCTACTTCTCATCCGTAATGATAAGGGCAGGCCTACTTTTACAGTTGTATCACCATCAAGTGGTGGTGCTTTTAGTGTCCCATTAAACTTTCCCCCCCTTTCCCTTTTTATCTCTATTGAACTTTTCTCAGCAAGAGAATAGAGATAAAAAGGGAAAGAATTAGAGCCAGGGAGGCTTAGAGAAGGCTGCATGCAACCCTTCAAATGCTAACCCCGAGCAGACCTTTTAAGCCAGTCGGTGGTTGATAAGGGAGACTCTGCTCCCCCCTTCAGTGTTTGTATGGCCAAGTGTATGACTATGAAACCCATCAGGGACAACAGAGCTGGAAGGGACCCTGAGAGGTCGGTTGACCATCCCCCTCAGGCACAGCGTCTCCTCCTAAAAATTACTGGCAAAAGGGAGCATTTCTAGATCAAGGACATTGCCCTTACTCAAATCCAAGCTGCCTTCCACCCTGCTTGCTACCAAAAGAGGTTTTAGACATGTGCTGGTTGAGCAAGCTCAGAAACAAAGGAATAACTCAACAGCACCTTAAGTCAGCATGAGACCTCCCCCCGGGCAGGAGCAAAATAGAAGGAAGAGCTACGGCTTTTCACCTTGCCTTTTGCTCCTGAAGTGTTGGAATTTCTGTCAGTCTTAGAGGGGACACTTTCATTTGCCATCCTCTCCAAAGACAAGAGAAATGGTCAAGATTCCTAAATTTCTAAAAGAAAAACCTCATTCACTCTATGCAATTTCTGCAAAGCCCTCTTCCCCGCTCCTAGACTTTCTTTATCTAACAACAGCATTTTTTAAAGAGCTGTCATTCATTAAGCATAGGATATTACTTCCTGCCTCCCAGTCTCTTTAGAACCATTTGTGACCCTCCATTGCCTCTCCTTAGTAGGATTCACTGATATTTTTCATTTAATTGCTGAAATCCCATGTTGTTATCTGTCCCCAATGAAGTATTTTTGTTTATCAACAAACTCCAAAGTAACAGAATACTTAAGGATGAAATGAAGCGTGGGCTTAATACAGAGGCTTCTAGTGAGAAGTCCTCGTGTCCGAGCGCATACACAGATCTCATACAATTCATTCTGAAATCTTAAGGGTATTTGCAATATCACATATCATTAAAAATACCTTCCTGAGAGGGCGTTGATTTGACAGGGTTAGAAAGGACGAGAATTTCTAGTCCTCAGCAGGAATGTAACACATGCGTATCCAGGTAGGCAACAAAAATTCAGAGCGTGTTGCCCATCTCCTTCTTCATACGGAGCCCCCAAAGCAAGCTGTTAGAAACACAGACAGGACAGGGAGATCTAAGGCGAGCTTAGCATGCACTGCAAAGAGCTTTGCAGAAATTCTGTCAAAAAATTTGCTTGGCGCAGTGCCGGAAACGGATGAGAGCTTTGCACATTAATGAGAAACTGAGTGGAGTCCAGCAAACGCCCTCTGCTTTCTGAGCGGAGCTGGCAGCACAGCGTGATATGGCGTGCATTTCCCTGTCAGGCACGTGAACACACCAACGTGGGTTGTATACTCATTTAGGCAGCTCAAGAAAACACCTCTGAGAGCAAGGAGGTCATCTTCAGTCCGGCAGGACTGCCCTTGCACAACCATGTGAAGTTTTTAACAGACTCAGATAGCTCAGTCAAGTATCTGTATCTATTCTAAGGAATCCAGGGGGTTATTTGCACCATCAGAGCTAGAAGGAACTAGGCTTTGCAGCTTCAGTAACAGATTTACACAAAATAACAGAGACCAGCTCTTGCAGCAAACTCTCCAGCCTGAACCACCCAAGCATCTCCCAGGGGCACACCCTGCCCAGGCTACCACATCACCCAGCTCTGGCTGTCACACCTCCCCGGCTCCAGGGTGGGGAAGATGCACCCCAAGGAGCATGGGCCCATGTCTACTAACTCAGCAGATGTAAGAGCCTTCATTTGGGAGCACGGTGGAGAAACACACAGTGTTGACTGCACCACAGTGAAAAAAACAAACCCGGAGCGATTGCCAGAAGCCAGCATCTCAGCACCAGGAGTGCAAGGTGTGGAGTTTAACTGCTAATTAGGACAAGGCAGCAGCAAAAGGGCAGAAGAGGGGAAGAGGTCGGCTTTGGTTCCCTCAGGAGTTCAAAGTCTTTCCCAAATTCAGCTACATAACACATCCTTTAAAAGGAGAGCGATGGCTGCTTCTACGTTAGCAACAAAGCAGAAACTCTCATGCCAGCACTGCCTTCTGATACTAACTGTCCTTTTATCATTTATTTAGGAATAAAACTGTAACAAGGCAGATTTATATCAAATGACAAATAACAGCTGTGGGGAAAAGAAAAAAGTGTCGTACTTCATTAGAACTCTGTAAGACTCTGACAGCCAGAAACACACCGCCAAAGTGGCAAATACAGCTGAAAAGACAAGACAGAACTAACAGCAGCTGTTAAACCAACTGGGAACTTGTTAAAATTACAGGCCATTTTCCCCCTTTCATATTTAGTCTCAAAACACCATGTAAAGAAATTCAACCTCTTATGAAGACAGGCTGAGTCATTAGCACAGAAGTGACATGAGACCCTTGCAAAGATTTCAGATTAAAAAGGTAACCATTAATACCTAAGCGGTCCCTAAAACCCTATGAATATGTTAATCCGGTACCAGCTGGAACCCTCCGATATTAAAGTAATAAATCTTACCAGACTGAATTTTACCGTTACTCACTTGGTGTTACAATATTCCTTAAAAATATGCAATCACTGAACATGGAGGGTGCTGATGGGTCCAGTGCCGTCCCGGACCAGACCACATGTTTCCTTCTTCCCAGAGAGGTTGAGGCCATACCTGTCCCCGAGAATCAGCACTCCCAAATTCCCTACACCATCAGGCACTGGTTTCACCCATGAAGGCTGCTGGGATTGCCAGGCGGGAACAAAGCTTACACAAGTCACACCCGGAGTTGATTTTGTAGAGGTACCACAACAGCCACCGAGAAATGCTCGGGAATGAAAAGTATCCTGCAAGCCAAGCTACAGATTCTGCCTGAAGGATGCTGATTTCCAGCGGGGATGGGATGATTCTGCTTCAGTCAGGCCCAAAATAAACATTGAAAAACCAAACAAATTAAGTACCTAACCAGCCAGCCAGCCCCAGATTATCCCACAGCGTGAGGGTGCAGTGCTCAGGTTTTGTTCTGTATTTCTTTAGAGGGCAGGAGGTGATGGCACTGCGTAATTCTGCATTTAATTAGTCAGAGCTACTCTCACATTGGAGCACTGACTGTAGGGACAAACAAGAGACCCATTCTTGTTTCAAGCAAGGACTTTCCCAGTTAATTGCCACGTAGCCTTGAGCAAACCACCGCCTCTGCATGTTTCAGCTTCTTGCTCTGCCAGCAGAAGATTTGCCTTCCTTGCATTCACTGATGTTTAAAAGTACAAGGATGTCATTCAGTGGAAGGCAGAATAGAAATAGAAATTAAAATATTTCTGACTTGCTCACCTTTTGGCTCTCAGGCAGTTCTCCAAAATTGAACAGTTCATTTTGAACGGCCCTGTGCAGAGCCGTCTCAGGAGCCTGCAATATTCAAGAACAACCGAAAGAAGCAGGATAAAACCGGCAGAAGCCCAGCCCTATTTACCTGTCCTGGCATTCCCCTCAAAACCCCAAACCAAGAGGGGTTTAGATGAGAAATGCTGAACTGCAGCACATGCAACTGTAAATTCAGTAGCCAACACTTCCCACTGAACTGGACAGAGCCCTTGCCCCTCCATGAGACCAGAAGTACATTTTGCTGCTAGAGGTGCTGTGACTGGAGCTGCTGGCACTGGAAAAGGACAGAGCTAGCTGGGTTAACAACCACTGGGGATTCGTATCAATAGCGGTCTGAATCAGAAGAGCCCTTGACTAACTCCTAACTTGGACTGCTGCATCCAGCAGTTACCCTGCAGCTTCCAGTTGACTTGGAAATCTTTCATGCACTAAGCTGGATGCAACTGAATACGGTCATGGTCCATTCCTGGACTGTCAACGCTTCCGTGCTTGCAGCCTGTGTCAGTTTGCAAAGCGCCTGAAGATCTCTTCCAGAGAAACCTCACCAGCTGATTTCTAGGGGATAACTGGAAAGGTCCATTGTAAATCACACTGCACAAGAACAAACACACTGTTGTCCTTCTGGGACAGGGTAGAAGCTGCCTATGGCCTCACAGGTCAGCATCTGAGAAAGCAGTGATGCGGCTCACGGGTAAACTATGAGTGTTGCTTGTTTAATTTATGCCTGTTTTGGAACAGAGGTGGTCACACACAGCCTGCAGACAATTTCCTCTTTGTAACTGGAGCCCAAAGCTAATCCCTTGTTCCCAGAGACCATGGCCCCAGGAACTGAGGTCCAGCCTTGGTTTCCCCTTCAGGCTCCTGCTGCTTGCACACCTCCCGGTGGGTCTCACTTAACAAAAAGCTCGCATATACCTCTTGGCTTCCCAAAACTGAACACTTGCTCATGTACCAGGAAAAAGAGCTTTGCCGTCTATGTACAACAGCATGGCTTTGTAACCCTGGCCATAACAACAGCACTACGTAACAGCCAAGAAGACTGAAGCAGCTAAAACTACCAGCAACTCTACAATACGTTGCTATATGACTGCAACATCTACTCAGGAAAGGAACATGGGAAGGACATTGAAGTAGTAAGAGCAAAAGCAATGAAATTTTCATCAAGAGAATAAAATGCCCCTTATGCCTCCTGATACACACGCACAGCACAACGTGCTGCAGGACCTGTTCCCTGGGCCCAGTGTGGGAACGTTTAAGCACGTGTGGCAGAGATTCAAAAGTGATGTGGCTCCGTGGAAGCGATACCTACTGAAGTGTCTGTGAAGAAGCCTTTGCACCAGGAGCAGCTACAGCTTCACGATGGACCTTGGCGTGTTCTTTGACAGGAACACACCTACTCTCTTTACTCCACTTTATTGTTTGGGTTTCTTTATCAGCACTTTCTGCACAATCCTCAGATGGTCTGGTAATTATGGAAGACAGGGCACTGCGAATCATTGTTATGGTAAATGCTGCAAGTTTCTCAGACTGCCTGAAAGACAGGCATGAGCTGAAGCATACGCAGTGGCTGCTTTGGGATAATGGCAGCATTTACAACGATGTCAGCTTCAAGCAAGTCAATTCCGGTAATGACAGAATCACATAAAACAGGGCTGTTGCCTTCCTCCTTGGGAGACAAAGATCAAGAACACAGATGCATACCTTGGAGACTCCAGACACCAACAAGCTGTTCTCACATGCTCAAGGAGCTAAACGATCCCGAACCCCCACACAACCACCCTGATTTTCCCCAAAAAGGCCCTGTGTTGAGGTAGACATGAAGCTGCTGCTACATCATTACTATATAAACCATAAATTACAAATATTCCCAACACATGAAGATGGCTTTCACAGCAAAAGGACCTACCAACAACAGCTGGACAGGAATACACTCCTCCCTCGTGGGTATAAACCTCAGAGCATCAGTGCTGCTCATCTCCGGTTTTCACCCTGGTTTCCTGGAGAAATGAAGTGTGTCTGATCACACTGCCTGCCTTTCCCCAGTAATTTTTGTTCCTGAAGGCCAACTTCATTCACATTTTATAGAAGATTGGATGACTCTTTTAAAAAAAAAAAAAGTTTCTACACAATGGAAACTGGTCCCCAGCAGAGCAGGGGTATTGTGAGTGATCTCACTCATTAAAAAAGCTATAGGGTGACCTCAGGTTTTCCAGGAAACCAGGTAATTCAGTTGTTACAAAACCACAGACTGGGATGAGTTTCAGTCGAGTTCATACTCACACAGCACAGAACCAGCCTATGGGAAAACTAGCTTCATTTGGTGTTCAACATTTAACTCATCTTCTGTACAAATGATGCTAAAGACCAAGAAAATCAGAGGTAACATCACAATACTGTTGAGAGGTTGCTTCTGGCTTCAAGTCAAACTAACTCTCTTCCACGTCTCAGCTAGAAGAGGAAAACTGAATATCTCATCACAGGCAAGGAGTTATTAGCAGAAGGCTCCTCTAAACCAAGACTTTTCCCTGAAGTCCTGACTGCTTCAGCAAGACTAACAAAAGCAGGCATAACAGTCAGCAAACATGTTTCTTGGTAGAACCTGCAAAAACCAAGACCAGGAAATTAGCAAAGAATCCACAAAAGACAGACACGTTATAAATATCCCAAAGGTGGAAAAAAAAAATCTATGTCAGAGTTTAGACTTCAACGGATACCAGAACCTCTGTCCATGAGGCTCCAATCCTCCAATCAGTAGGAAACTAAAATGAAGAAAACAAAGAGTGGTGAGACAACTACAAGCAGACCCACCATGGAGATCAGGAACAGGTCTCCTGGAAAGGAAGACTCAAAGCTGACACTGAATAATAATGGACACATATACATGTGCCATTAATAGAGGCAACTTTTTTGTTGCAGGCATGTTCTGCAGTAGCCTACAACAATTAGGATTGCAATTCCCAGAAATGAAGTCCCATGAGTTTTCAAAGAAATGGTACATTCGCAGAAGAAGAAAAAGTTGCCACGAAAAAAATAAAACTAAACTAAAGCTGCTTAAATAAATGTTAAGAGAGCAGTAAACCTAGTTTTAAGCAGAGCAACCACCATGTAATGCTGCAATCCAGCAGCAAGATCGTGGGTTACGTAAATTACCACCCAAGGGGAAAGGAAAAAAAAAAAAGGCAAGACAAAGAGGCTGAAATGGTGTTAGCTAACATAGATAAATCAGTTCACTAATGGATTTAATGCTGACTTAATCTTCTTACTTGGCAGTGCCCTGAAAAGCCTGCTCTTTTTGCCTTCCCTTACCTAAATGAAATTAACCTATTCCAGAAAATTAAGAACAATTTATCAGGCCACTGAAGGCAGACTGCTTGTTGGATCTGGATCTGTGTTATTCCATCCAAAAAACCAAGAGAAACTTGATAATTTAAAAAAACTGAAAATGGGAGGATTGGCAAAGTATCACATCTGGAGTCTTGCTGCTCTTTTCTTGCATGCTTTCTGGCTGCTCGGCACACTGCAGTGCACAGGTTGTACAAACAACCTTTTGTTTGGAACAAGAGCGTTTGGCTCCTGCTACAATACAATTTGTTCTTCAGTACCTCAGAAAATGTAAATTCCACTGCCATCAACCAAGAAGAAATTTCTGAACGAACAAAACAGGAGCAGAATATTTCACTGTGATTTCAAGCTCTTTCACTTTCTTGATAAAACTGAATTATTTTTCCAAGAAAGTTTTACATGGAAACCTTCTTTTCTGAACATGTCAAAACCACTATTTTATTCTTCCTCATAACACAAAAGAATTGTTTTTTCCAAAACTAATCTAGGAAATGGATGACTTCACTTTTCACCAATAAGGGTTTCTACTGTAAAACATTATCATCTTGCACTCATTCGAGGACGTGCAGTTCTACCATTGCCCACTCCCTGGAAGGAAACACATAAACACCTGCATCTCAACATTTCAAACGTCTCACGGGTTTGAAAGCCAACAGGGGAAAATGTAAGAGTAAGAACTGAAGGCCATATTTTCTTCCAGTATTAACTGGTCATATTCTGAAATGAAGGCTGAGAAAAAAAAATTGCCTAAAGAATTGGCTGGGGCCAGAATGCAGGAGGAAACACGTTCAAGAATAACAAGAAGAAGAGATAAGGGTTTTAAGTGAGAAAAAGCCTTAGGAAAACACTACTGCTAGGAGGCACTACACACCTACAGCAATGCAACTGTCTGAGCGGATCTCCTACTCTCTTGCGGTACTCACAGGTGTGACTGCAAAGGCTGGCATCGCAGATGAAAGCAATAGGAGCTGATGAGCAAAGTGTCCCCTCCTACTGTACTGCCTTCCTGCTGCAGAGCCAGCACGACAATTCCCTCTCTAACATGAGTTTGCGTTCAATGAATAGAGAAAAACCAGGAGCAAGAGCAGGACGTGCAGGACGATGCTTAGAACTGCTGCTAGTTCATTTTAAATTCAGAAGACACCCTCAAATTCATTCTGTGATGGACATGAGAGCAGGTGCACAGTGCTCCCACCCTCCTGGGATGGCTCCAGCCTGCAGAGCTGGAAGAAGGAAAATGATACCTCCCCTCCCATTTCTCTCCCCGTTGTTTGCATATAGGATTGGGCTGAAGGAAGAGCAAAACCAGGAGACAGGTTGTGAGTGAGGAAGGGAACAAAGATGGAGGAAACGCTGCAGAAGTCGGGGGACCGGGGCACTGCACACTCCCTCTAGGGACCCAAAAAGTGCAGCTTGCTTTCCACTTTTGGCACTTTCAAGGAACAACGCAAGACCGATGTCAGCAGCAGCGGCAGAAGGCTCAGCCCTGCCCCTGTGGACATCAGGGCAAGGCAGAATGACACATCTGCATTTCACATTATCCATTTAAGCCAGGATTCACAGATACTTTTTTCCCCTCAGATTGCCATGTCATAGGAAGCCAAAGCCAGTTCTCACTGAATCAGTGTGTCCTCTGCAAGGAGAAGTAGCAGGTCTTAAAACATATGCTACTTCATTTCCCCATAGGCAAAGCTGGAAATTAAAATGCTGTATTCACAACATGAAGCCCTGAGCCAGGGTAGCACACCTAGGGACTGCGTGGGAGCAAGTCCTCTGAAAACAAACCCAAGTTTGCTGTTTCTTAGAAGTGTCAGGTCCAGCACGTTTGGGCACATGATGAGAAAGATGTTTTGGGCACCATGGTGCATCCTACAACACGTTCATGGTGATGTGTCCATATCACACACCTGCTAGCTTCAGGCTATGAGAGTACATTTTTCTTCTCTAAATATTTACCCTCCCTCACTTAATACATTCTCCTGCAGTGTGCAAATGGTTTAAAAAGACGATATTGGTATTTAGTGGGATTATTATCCATGTACAGGGTATTGTTGTAAAGGAAGGCAAAGCTGGCTCTTCTCTGTATTACCAAGAAAAGCAAAAACGCGTTGGGAAGGTAACGGTCCTGCTGGTGCTATTTAAAGTCCAGGGAAGGAAAGCCCTACTTCAGTCTGCATCAAAGCCTTCTGATCATTTACAGATTTCTTTCCATGGATGTGGTCTTGTGTTTACATCAGTATTTGCAGCTGCTGCAACAGTCACACAAACATTGAGAGGACACAAATTCAAAAGCTCAGAAGATGACATGCCTGTAATTATGATTAATGTTCATTACAAAAGCATCCAAGAATTCTTCTAATCCCTAACACAAGACAAAATAGAATTCAGAATTTACCAATACTCTGGAGATATATTTTAGAAACTTGAATGACATAATGTGAAATATATTTCATTACTCACATAATATCCAAGATGAAACTAGATACTAGATGAAGTCCAGGTTAGAAGCCACAAATTTCTTCAACTCTGTAGCTCAGGGGATATGCAGTCTTTTAGATAATTACACAGATTTTGACTCTGGCACACGAGTCATGTGAGTGATTACCTATCTACACTCATTTCCCAGAGATACACAGTCACAGAGGCCTTAATGGAGGACACCACACAACCTCATTTGGGAAAAAAACCCAATAAACACACTTTATCTTCACAAGAGATTGTTGAGGCACTGAAGGGATGTGGAAAATTGGAAATAGCACCCATGCTGAGAGCATAAGTGATCCTTCTCTTAAAGAGAACAGAATTGGACTACTGCGTCTCACTAGGAGAAGCAGAAAAACATTTGCAAACATGAATCTTATTATAAAACCCATAAATCCACATCCCACAGCCTAGGGAACCCTTCATGTCCTTACCCTTCCTCTCTTCTCATTTCTATCCCACTCCCTTACTGCTTTCTTCTATTTTTCAGCAAAGGACAAGGAAAAGCAAGTGTCATGGCACACCTGATATTGCTGCAGGCAAACCCACCCACTTGGTACTTCCCTTCTCAGTACCGACAAGTCTCAAGGGTAAATCCCCTCCTTTCACCTTCTTTTGCGACTTGGGACATTCCCAACAGGGCTGATCCTGGTGTACTGAAGCAAGCATGAATGCTCTCACTGCTTCTGTGGCAACAACATCAGGAGCATCGCTTTAAAAATGGTTTTGAAGGATGTATTTAACAGGGGTTTGTAGGCAACATTGCAAGTTAAGAAGTTGTTTCTGGTGCTTTTCTGTTCTTCAAACTCCACCTCATCCCATCCCAAGGCATGAACTGTCCTGTTTTCAAGTTTTAGGAGGATAAAGAGCACCAAGCACCATAAAAAAATCAAAACTGCAGAAAGTACTTGCTCATAAAGTGACTTTAAATTCTCCCTCTTGATTGGGAACACACTTCCATACATCTACAATGGATGAATTCAAACAGTTATTTCCAATATAATAAATAACAGGCTTCCCCAGAAATGACATAGAGCACTAAGGCAAGGGGTCGCAATATGTGGTGTCTTGGACAAGCTGTAGAAAGCTTACGTTTTGATTGTTTTTCTTTTGCTTCAGTTCCCTGTGTTTTCAGCTCTCTATATAAATAATGTCTTGGACTTTAGAGAGCCACACTGAGTGCCACTAGAAGCAAAAAGTGTTCAGAAAGCCAGGTAAATAAGATCAATATTTACCACATTGAATTACTCCACAGAGGTCTGTTAAGGTAACGCTTTCTCATACCTCATTGGGACCAAAGGGTTGGTGAACACTCTCAGCATGAGAGCAGCCACATCAAAGCAGACGTGGGGATCGTCTGGTCCGGTACCCCATCGCCAACAGCTGCCAGAAGGAGCTGCCTCACAGAAAAGTTCAAGGAAACGCATACTGGGCAGCAGGGAGATAACGTGCCTTAAGGGAGCGCTCCTCCCTGACGCACGGCCAAGCACACCAGAGTCATATATAATATTAATAAAACATAGTAGCTTTTCTAATAAGAGAGTTCATTTTTAAACACTACTACAGTGGATCTGTAATAAAATCTTACAAGACAGTTGACGCACAAAGCTTTCGCTTAACAAGTTACCTAACTGGAGAAAATATGCCAGAAAGCAGTGGCTGAGGCTAGGCAGGGAGGGAAGATGCTGTGCCTGGCACGAGCTGATGCTATAGGAGCCCACACTTGAACGGTGGCCAGAAAAGCCAGAATACGCCAAAAGTATTCACAGAAAATGCATGCTTGCAAATCTGACAGATCTTTACAAGTCTGCTCCAAGATGAGCCTGCATCATTTAAGCCTAACTTCCCAGTTAGCTCAGCAATCTCCAAGAAAGCCATAACTGTGCTGTCTGGGCAAGAGCTGCACCGGGCACGAGGCTCCCACAGGTGACAAACGGCACAGCTGGTGGTGGAAGCCACCCATACTTGAAGACGACCTGGTTACCCAGATGAGATGTACTTCTTGTCTAAAGTAAAGCCTCCACAATTTATAGAATGATTTATTGTACAAGACATTATACAAGGAAAAAAGGTCACCTCTGTGTTTTCTGCCAAATCCCAGCCGGCTGCTTCTCCCACGGGTGAGCTTTGCATCCCCAAGGCACGGCTGCCGACGGGCTGAAGGAGCTGCGCCGCCGCGGGCAGAGCTGGGGGCTGAATACCCAGAGGCCCAGGCCCTCTTCCCAGCTGTGCGGAGCTGTTAGGAACACGTGTTTTCAAAGGCAGTGCTCTCTATCAAGTAAAGAAAACGTTGCTGCACCAAAATCCAAAATCTTCATGGGAAACATGCTGGTATTTGAACAGAGTTTTCAGTAGCAAATGACTAAATGAATTAGCCTGATAGGTAAGCGTGCTTCAGCTTACTTCATCTCAACTTATCTATATGCAAATATACAATTTTACCTTATATGCATGTTTTCTTGTTTCAGCAGTAGCAAGTGTTTTGACAAGCTGGAATCGACCTTCTTCAGTCTGCAGGGAATTTTGACTTTTTGTTCCAATCCCAAACACCAAAACCCAAATCTGGACATGGCAATTCCCCATTCTTCCCAGAAGAGAAATTAAGAGTCAAAGCCATTCTCTTCCTAAAACAATATACAAGGCCAAATTTGCAATCTTTCTCTGGCTTTCCCCATTCAGCAGAGGGGAATAATCCCATACAACGGCACATGTCCGATATGATTGCTATGGAGAAATTAGAGGCTTGCATCTAGAGAAGTATAAATCCTGCATTACTAATGTTTCCTCGGCTGCAAGGGAAAGAAACATTGCCTCCTGGTGATTAAGAATGTAATTATTATTATTAATTCTGAAACACTTTGAATTACATGGTACATTTTCTTTAAATGGGCACTATCATTAACACAAGCTGATTTCAACCAATGATGTATTCATGACTTAATAACCCTGCTTGTTTCATATTCTCAGCACATTTTGCTCAGTATATTGTATTACTGGCTGGTTGCTATAAACAGTCCATTTAAATTTAGACAGAAGCTTTTGGAAAAGTTCTATTTAGAACAGATATGTGAATTAAAACACTAACTACATCGATCAGTAACTACTGGTTTCTTCTAAACTCTGAACATTTGTGTGTGTATTAGGATCTCAAGAAAGTTCACAGGTAATCTCTAGTTGAAGTTCACATTCGAACAAAGCTTTCTACTCGGACCGATCCTAATATCCAGTAATTTGAAAATCAAGAGGAAGTCTGCCAGACAGCACTGCCAAATTGTGAAATTTCTGCAAATAAACTAGAATCAGGCTTCCCCCGTGGTGGTGTTAATAAAATACCTCCAGCCTTGCCGATTGATCTGCAGTACTTCCTCCACTTTCTGAAGTTAAAAAGCCTGGCTTTACCGGCTTTGTTGCAAAGCAGGTCTTAAACAAAACTAGCCATGGAAGAAGAGAAAAAAGCCTTTACAATTTGGCCAGATATACTACTGACAAGAAATTATACCTTTTTAACTGCTGTGCAATTACAGTGTACTTTTCTTACTGAAACTCCCCCAAAGTTTAGGCTTGAAGGTGTTGGATGCTGAACAAAACCAGACTACACCATCGATGATGCACACAGCTGTACAACCAGCTCTTCTTGGGTTACTTCACGTTTGAATTTTTAAAGATATCCCCAGGAACCAAGTCCAGTTGTTTCATTCTCCACAGTTGCTACAGCCCTTTGTAAGGGCCACGTGCCGTCCCCTCTCCTAATATTTCCATGTTGCAGTTTCTTAATTGGTCATCATTTTCAGGATGACAGTTCTTATTTGGCTCTTTGGAGAAGGAAACATTCCTAAAAGGAACATCATAGCCAAGTACGTGTAAAGTTGCCATGAGTAATACCTGCTCCCTATTATACTCCTTTTACCTACTCTGAGCAGGATATGAAGCCACGTGTAAATTAAGAGGCATTGTCTGATTTACAACCTGCTCTGTGCAACCCTGCAAGACAGTGGGTTGCATCCATGAGTTTATACAAAATGTTACCCTCTAGTTATGTTCCTTTGCTAATTAGGTGAGGAATAAGATTGTAGAGGACTGGACCACTGGAGTCAACAACTGCTCAGCTTTCCATAGTCCTTCCTGCTCCTTGTTCGGGGAAGTTTTCTGAATGGTGTGAAAAATTAGAATCTAAATCAACAGTTGATTTAGATAAAGCCATGAGCTAGGATGATGTATTGGTATCCTACAGATGCAATCATTTTTTTTCTTTAACCAGCACATTTCAAGAAAACATCTGGATATCAATTAGCATGCAAAAAGTCTGCTGTTCAGCTCAAACACCTTGGTTGGCTGTGTCTGCCAAAGCACAAGCCGGCTTTGAAGGCTCGTCTCCATTCTCTCAGCACAACAGCGTAACAGACATCCCTGTTCGGTCCGTTTAGCCTTTAAGGAAGCTGTTCATACAAACCCCTGGGTTGCCAGAGTCACTGATAAAACTTTTTTTTTTTTAATAGAAGTTGCAACTTTTGGTAAGATGGCAAAGCATGCGAGTCACTCGTACCGGTGTATGAGTGCCCAGGCAAAGCAGTACAGGAGCCCAGCACGCAGGCTCCGATCCGTCAGGCCAGGCACAGCCCCTGCCCACAGCCTGAGCACATGGGACCAGCAGAGGGGCAGGGAAGGATCACTCCAAAGTCACTCGTGTTACACCTTTCCAACCACTAAAACCTCCCCAGGTGCAGCTTTGCAAAACAGACGTCCCAGAGCTGGACTGCAAATTGGACACACGCACCAGACCTTTCCTTTCCACAACTACCTAAAAAGGTTGTGCAGTTCTCAGATAAAACTCTGCAAGTTTAACTCCTTAAAGACAATTACTACTTTTGCTTAAATACTTGGGAAGTCTTGAACACAGTTTGGGGTTGAGAATTTTTTCCCTCTAAAACAGAAAAGGGTTTGGTTTTTTGCGTGTTTTTTAAATACATGCTACATTCTTGACTTCTAACAATGGCAAATAAAAATCCGTTTTTTAATGTAAGTGAAAGAGAACAGAAGTCTTATGAGCAAACAGATATTAATTAATAAAGTAGTTATAAGGTACCGCACTCTTGGTTCCAATGTGGTTATAATTACAGGAGAGATTATGCATGGAGATGTTCAGAGATTAAGGAAAAGGAAGAAGACGACTGGCAGAAGAGAGCAAATGTTTTCCATGCCGTGAAACCCTGCTCATTGGCTTTACATCGCTTCCCAGTGTGACGCTGTCCTGGCCCACTTCCAAGTGGACAGGAAAAGGTCACAGGAAAGAGGGGGCTGAGAGGATGGCAGTAGAGGTGACCCCAAAAGACAGTGTCCACATCACAAGAAAAGCCAAGCACCCAAGCAATGGGCTTCATGTCACCCTTTCCTTTCACAGCCTATCTGAATCCATCCATGTGGACAAAGGGTTATCTTTCTGCACAATGATTCAGAACACAGATCTTAAGGCTCCAAGATGCTTCACAAAATCATTTTGGACTCATCTTGCTCTATTTCTGTCTTTCTACCACTTACATATAGTTGAGTTTTGTTGCTCACCTAAACAGTTTTAATGCAGATCATTTACTGCTCTGAGGGAAGGGAAAAGGGCAGAGCAGCTTTTGAAACAGAGATGCTTGATCTCTTTAGGTATAATTTTGCAGTACTTTCAAGTTCCACATCAAGATTGCCTTGTACTGCTTTGAATTTTAGCTGCCTTCTTACTTCTCAAGATACTCCCAACACAATTCTAGGCAGACGCTGTTAAATCACTGAAAGAATTAATACAGCATGACCGTGAGGGAGACAGGGAAATACAAGAGGCGTGAGGAACAGATCTGATGCATTATCAGACATGTACATTCTGAATTCATAGAGTTAATATATTTAAGTAACCCATAAATGTTTGAAAACTTAAGTGTTACTAGAATAATGAATTATAAAACACTTGCTGATGGAGAATGCAGAAGAATTGTGTTCTCTGTGGTGGAGGTTGAGAGTTTCTGAATGTCAGTAGCTTTCCACAGCTTGGAAAAACACTTAAAAGCAAAATAATTTTAAGAGGGGGGAGAAGGAATAAGGTAGAGAAACTAATACAATGCGGGTGAAACTATAGCTCCACAGACAGCTGATCTGTAAGTCTCACATCCCACCACCAGCAGTACTCAAGAGGAAGAAGCATTATCCCTGATGCATCTGTTAAAATGCAAACTAGGCATTTCCAACAGAAATAAAGTAAACCTGACAATGGGATGGATACAAACACATCTTAGCTTCTTCCAGATACCACAGCTCTAAATCTCCTTGTCTCGGACAGAGAAAGCAGCACATAGTGGGTCTGAAATGTATTTGTCCAGCAGCAGTCCCCTGGCAAGGATGCTCCTGCTACAGTCCACAGCTCGTCACCATGCGAAAGAAATCACATCTTCAGTCTTACTTTCCTAAGCGTGAAGGATAAGAATAAAAGTTGCCGGGCCCAGTTTGGTGGCAGGGATATCAATAGCATTGGGTTTCATTCCCAGCTGCCCAGAAAGCCAGCACAAGAGCTTTCTAACTGCTCTCACCCTCCACAACAGGAAATTGAAAACCATTTTTGACAAATACATAGCCACAAAGATCACAGGCGGAGGTATAAGAAAGGGGCTGCATTCAAGCAAAAGCTGCTTTTGCCTCGTCTGCAACTGAATGACATTTCAGCTTCAAGGCTGTGCTTTTACCAGCTTTGCAGAGAACTTCCACTCCAGTTTCCCCTGTTGCTATTCCTGTGCCACTTCAAGGCCACTCCAGCAGATCCCTCACCTGCTTTAAAGTCAGCACCAGTCAGAAGGACAAAAGGTGCCAAATCAGAAGTCTTTTATACAGTATCTTTTTAGCATGATTGCAAAGTATCTATCTTCCCATTACAGCAGAGATGTTCAAGTATTCAAGTCCGGTATTTTCAGGATGCCCAGGAGGGAGACAGTCATTCTCTCTCCTGAATCCACCCTGTTTTCCCCCCACTCTCCTCCCCCCAAGGAATGCACAGCGCAGCAGGAGAACAGGACGGGCACTCGATACCCTATACATACACGGACACCACACACGTTGCGTGCATCGCCTTTTGTTCCCGACAGCAACGTGCCAAGCTCTGCAGTCCCCGTCAGTGGGGCAGCTCCTACGTCAGTGCCCCAGCACAGCAGTGCTCCAGCCTTCAGCAGGGGCCGTAGGGCGGCCGTCCCCGCACACAGCACCGCCGCGGCCAGCAGCCTCCCCGGGCAGCCTCCAGCAGCACGCACGGCCGGGACCGTCTCCTCTCCGCAAGACCAGTGCAAGTGGTACAGCAGGGATGGACGTGTCCTGGGATCAGCACCCACTCTAAGTCCATGACTATTAGAATTAAAATGCCAATGCTCACACTCGAGGCCCACAGGAAACCATCTGTTCCTCTAATGCAAAGGGGAACGCATTTATGCTCTGCTAGCGGCATTGCAGCCAGGATGCCACAACAAACGCAGCTGTGCCACCAGTTACTTACGGTGTTTAGTAGGCTGCCAATTCGAATCCCACCCAATTACTTTAAAAAGGATTCGGCACACACTGAGAACCCCACTTTGAGGAAAGTCCAGGCATTAAAACAGACCCTTCAGAACAAAAAGGGCTGCTGGGTTTCCAAAGATAGAAGTGCAGTACACTGTCAGGCGCCTGTCCAAGCTGGCACCCTCATCCTGCAGTCAGCAACCAAACACGTTTAGATGCCCCGGACACAGCACCTTTCCCCTCCCTTCCTGGTGTCCCCAGTGAAAGAGCAGTCTCAGCAGAACTAGAGAAGCAAGGGTGTGTGGAAGGACATGCACAAAATTAATGCTTTGCAGGAATTGGCTTCTCTGTCTCTTCGTCTTTCAAAAAAGAAGTGTTTTTCTTGGGTGACATGGTGCAGAATAACTGGTCAGCTTTCTATTTCAAAATGAACTTGTCTTAGATGTCCATGGCAGAAAGCTAAACCAGACAAAGGGCTGCTCAGCAATTCCTCTTCATTGACGTGCTGCATCCTTCCACCCCAGTTTTTGGGGGATTTTACCACAGCTAAGGACAGCTTGTGGCTAAAGGCCTGGCCCAACAACTCACCAGCTTTGCAGTAAGGACCCTTACAACACGGGGGTATCACCCAAGTCCTACAGCCGTACGGCAACAAGCACAGGACCACAGTGCACAACAACTTTGCAGCACAATCACCCTTCCCTTAACACCAAAACTACCTTCACGCCAGCCACCTCTCTGCCAGCTTTTATCTTCTGTGAGCACAAACCATCAAAACCTCACGAGCAAACCTCACCAGCGAGATATACACACGGGTGCATGCCCATGTGCATATTAAACCATAGGGTAAAATCTGCTTGGGGGGGTCCATTACAAAGTAGCATCTACCATAAATCAGACAGTGAGAGCAGAGGCCTGACACACTCGTGCCACCTCTGCGGGAGCCAGGGCAATGGCAGCAGCACCCACACGGGAGAAGCTTCTGCCCATGTTACGAACATTATAGGAGCTGGAAAAGGGGGATCACAATTTGCCGCCTGAGTCACCTCTTCACAGCACAGTTTTGTTGATTGCTGGAAATTGAAACTCATTTAAAAACAGGGGAGAGCAAAACAGAAGGGTTGATTACAAACCAGGATCATATTCCAAGAAAAAAAGCGTCAGAGTTTGATCATTTGTTTTCATTCCACATGGAAGGAAAAGTGGGTATCTTTCCACATTTGTTGCAAATGGACAAAAGAATCACTTCCAACAGTAAGAAAAAACTGTGGAAGACTGGTTCATCAAAGCAATGGGAACAGTCCAGCAGCAGCAACTGGTTTTGTAAAGCTAATGATCAGCCAGAAGAAATCCAGCCTCTTCTGGGAGAAATTTGTCTCAAAAAAGAAATAACAAACGAGAGAACTGCAGTCAAAATACCAGTAAGGAAGAACAGATGCTGCCACAGGAACGCTGAAACAGTCTAGCTCCTTGTATACCCTGTTTGTTGCTTGCCCACTGCTCTGTTTCCATATCTGTATAATTTATTCCAAAGCAAATTTATTATTTTAAAGACTCCACAGAGAAAACAGAGAAGGCTGTGTGTCTGCTAAGGGACGCAATGCTGGTGTTCATCCAGTGGTTGTTTCTTGCTCCCATACTGATCTCAAAGGCTTTGTCTAGCTTGGGATTTAGCAAGACTTTTAATTAATGGCTTCCGATGGTACACCCACACTGGGAAGCCTTCTCTCGTTAGCTAATTAGTCTATTGTCCTAATTAGGCAGGGAAAGCCAGTTTTATTCCTCTTTGCCTTGCACGGGAAACCCTAGTTTTCCCACCTAGGTCTTCCCTCAAGTCAGTTCCCACCTCCTCTGTCCTGACTTGCCTTTTAGAAGGACTTAGCTAGGTGGTGGCAGGCAGCATCACCTCACCTTTCAACGCTAATCTAGACCAGGTCGGGAATGTTTTATTCACTGCAGCTGTCCTCCTGAAAGCAGAGCCCTCTGAAGCCCCCGGCGAGGTCTTGGGTCATTAAGAATTGGCTGGTCAGCATCTGTCAGGAACAACATGAGTACGTTGCCTAACAAGTTCTCTGCTTTCCTACGAGGATAAAGCCGGTGTATCTCTGAAGGACCAGAAGACCCCTGCATACGCCTATATGTTTAGTCCACTCCTAATCTGGGAGAGAAGTGCCCTGAAAGAGGGCACCTTGCAACAGGCTGCGTTTGTTGAACCCTTAAAACACAGGGTGCTGTGCAAGGACACCGCTGGCACGTGCAGAAAGGCACTGCTCTGTGCCCTGGGCACCCGGACGCATCACAGCAAGAAATGCAAGCACATCACCTGCAGGAGCGCCGAGCCTGTATCTCGTCTAGAACAGCACAGAGCTGCAACTTCTGCTGCTCCTCTTTGCCTAACTGCTGGCCAGTTAGCTCTCAGCAGGCAGGGCTGCCTGTTTGAAGGCAGAGATTAGCTTGACAGCCTCCCACTAAACAAGTCCTTCCTTCTCCCGTCACACGTGCCTTTTTCTGCAAGTCCTCGCAGCACACTTCTGCCCTCCCTACAGAAACTCCCATGGACAAGCATGGGAAAGGCAGAGCTTGCAATCCGCACTGCAATATCTGATTATTTCAGTGCCTATCAACTACACCTACTCTTAAAGGGTTTTGTCAGCAAGCTTTCAACTTAGTCCAATTAGTTTTGCCTAATCAGTTTTGATTAGAAGAAAGACTGTGTAAGACATAAGACCTAAGACATAAAGGCAGGGCTTGCAGCTGACCTAACACTCACATCTTGGGCACGGTAGGAAAGGTTTCTTTCATTTCTAGTCTTCTCTTGGAAAAGCCAAGATATGATCTCTGACTTGACAACATCTACCTCTGCATAAAAGGGAACAGTATACTTCATATGAGCTTAATTTCTCCCTGCAAAGTAGAGCACTGGAAAGTCCAGAGTCGGTGCCAACATTTTTGGAAAGGCCAGAAAGAGAACAGGCAGAACTAGTGATGGAGAGCAGAGGACGGATAACTTTTTAACTCATCTTCATCTTTGCTGCTGCTGTTTATTGACATGCTGAGACCATACTGGCCCTTTGTAAATAAGCTAGTGGTGCAAGCCTCAGAAGACACAGCTATACTTTCAGTCAGGGATTAACAGATACTGTTAGTGTGAGCATGATCTGTCTTCCACCAGGAGTTGGAAGAGTGGGAGGTGGGAGGGAAGCGTGAGAGAGGACGATGGAGAGTGTGAGAGAAAAGCAGGAATATGAATTTTGCCAACTCCAGACTACTCCAAATGCTACTGGAAGTCTCTTCCAGGGATATTTTATGTCATCATGCCTTGCTTTTAGTCTCTGTACAAGGAACTGGAAAGCGTGTTTACTACGCTTGAGATAAAGTTAATGCACCTTATGTCCATGTCCTCATGGCACCGTTAGCCAGACTCTTCCTGAATTTCAGCTCTGACCTCCTCCCCAACCACACAGAAAAGCCACAGGCTTGACCTGGAGGTGCTATAAGGCTGGGCTACTTCGCTTGGCCAGGGAATCCATCGCAGGGGCTGGGGTTTGCTTTTATTTGGGCTGGCTCACGTCAGCTCTGCAGAGAAGACACCAGGCCAGTGTTGAGAGGCCTCCACCGCTTTCCCAGCTCCTCCACAACTAAGGCAACTTCCAAAAAGTTCTGGAGGATCTCAAAGTAAAGGACAAGAAGGAAGGACCTTGATGTACAGAGACTGAAGAACAAATTAACCTGAAAAAGGCTACTTAGACACTCAGCCCTGGCTCTGCTCCCCAAGGTGCCTCTCTAGCAATGTCAACAACAGATATGACCCAGGCAATTTCGGTCAAAAGCTGCAGGTAGGGAATGGTACAATGCACAGCCATTGTCCTCAGACTGCACGGGGCCAAAGCCACTGACACATCCTATTGTTCTCCCCTTCTATTTAAGAGAGCGATGACTTGCATGAACATTGGCTTTGGAGTATGTGCTCGGCAACCCCAGCAGATAAACAGCAAGTATTTCCACGGAATACCATAAGGTTCTGAAAGAAATACATTTAAGTTATTTTCACAATATTATTAAATCCAGGAGTGAATATTTTCAAGATGGTATAATCCATTTTCCTAGGAACCAGCCAAGAACAACACTAGGTTTTACTTGGAAACCGACTGCCATCCCTGCCTCACCATTCCCTCAGGGACACAAGCGGGAACCCTGCACGCCTCCCCCGACGTCCCCAACCCTTCCCTCCTCCATCAGCGTGCCTCGAAACACAGCGCCCATCAGCTCTTCCCTTACCCGCCACAGGGCCAGCCCCGATCCCTCTTGCCGGTGCTGGTGTGACTCTGCTCTCCTCCGAGCCAGGGACTCTGTTGGCCCAAGGAAGCCCGAAAGCTGAGCGCCGATGAACACATTGGGAGGGCAAATGCACAACACTAGAAAGGCCAGGCAGGAGTATTTCAGCAGCCTGAAGATGGGACTCAGGGCCAAAGAAGTGGGAGGACAGTGACATCTGCATGGCTCCTGCCATTGAAACTGGCCAGCAGACACGAGCAGAATAAGTAGGTGGATTGGGTAGGTACAGAAGAACCAGCCCAGAGCACAGATCATCTCCTCCCTTTCTCCAGCAGCTCCACCCTAAAAGCGGAACCCAAACCCATTCCCGTGCACCAGGACTCCAGCCCTTTACTCCCTCTTATCTTCTCTACCTTCTGCCCACTCCACAAGCCCTCCTATGCCATGTCCATATGCAAGCCCCAGGGCTGGCTCAAGCTGCTGTGGTCACCTAAATCAATAGGCTCTCCTTACCCCGCAGCACATAGGAAAGCAATTTAGTCACCCTGCAGAAGTCACTGGAAAATCCTGGACCACCTGGAGAACATCTCCTTTCCCTAAATCCCTCCTTGTGAATCTCCCCTCAAGTAGGACAGAGCTAAAGCCACAGGAGAGCCCTGTGCCCCCCATCCCAGCTTGTGTGGGCAGCTCACGCCTCGCAGGAGCCATGCCACGGGCACACCAGGGAGGCCGCTCCCTCCTGCCTGGCTGTCAGGCAGCGTTTCCCTCTGGGGAAACAGCACGGGCCAGGGCTCCAGCTCCTAACGCATCCCAACTGACTCTGCTGTGGATTTCACCCACCCCATTAAGATTCAATTTGGTCTACTTTCTACTGCAATATCTGCAGAAATAAAACTCACAGCTGAGATCTGAAGGCCGGACACGGGGCCAGGAGTAAGGTGAAATACATTAGACTCCATTTAACTTACGGCTCGTAGAGCCCGTGGGAACCGTAGGCTGCATGCCTGCTGGGCACCCACGGGGCCAGCTACGTTCTCTCACAGAAGACATCAGGGTCTCTTGAGCCCACCTGCCCTCACCATCAAACGCAAATGTCTGCAACAGGCAGAGCTGCCAGTTCTCCCCACCTTTCCCCTTGGGATGGGGAAGAGGCACAGCTCAGTCAGTCCGAGCATCCTACTGCCTGCCCTTGTTCGCTTGGCTGTGGTGGGCACATCCTGGATTCTCACCACTCCATCGGCATTCCCACTTACCCCCTTCCTCCCTCACCCTCTGTGCACCCTCGTGCCCCGGGCCTCGCTGAACCTGTCTCTACCTGGATCCTTTTATGCTGGCCCGAGATCCACAGCCGTGACATGCTCATTCCCCAGCAGCTCCGGCGTCCAGCTCTGTTGTGCCTGAAATTCACCCAGGACCAAGCCCAGGCCCAGGGGTGTTGCATCTAAGTCAAAGGACAAGCAGGGATTCAGGGCAGGTTGGACCCTGGGCTGCCAGACCTCAGTCCCCTGCAGCCATCACAGTGTTTGTCAACATCACATCTGAAGGTGATGCTGGGGATTGTTCAACAAAGCAAGATCTGAGGACTCTCGACAGACGATATCAAGTGGGCAGTCTCAGAAGACAGGGACTCACTGGTCCTCACTCCAACTTTTGGGAATGAGAATAGTTAAACACGAGGAGAATAGTTAAATGTAAGGAAGCTACGCCACAGGTTTCCTTCTACATCTTCCACAAAGAGCCGTCCCATCAGACGGGGGCTGTCGCGCACAGGAGTGTCCTGGGACTGTGCCACAGCCTCCTCCCGGCCAACCAGCCCAAAGGACGGTCCTGTCCTCCTCCATCCCTGCTTTCTGCTGTGGGATGGACTTGCAAGGGATTAAACATCCTGCGCAGAGAAAGAAAAGCAAACAAATGCAATGAAAATGCAAAAAGAAAAAAAAAAAAGCAAACAAAACCCATCTCTGGAATTAGTTTCCATTTTATTTATAGGCCATCATGTGATAGTTGTCTTTTTAAGCCTTTTAATTAATCACTCCACAAGTCACATAGGGAACAGCTACTTTGAGTACATATGCCCACCTTCCCTCTTCCCGAAACATGTTCCAGCTTGTGTTGAAGGACTGTCTGCAAGGTAATTAATTATTTGCCATTATCTAAGCCAGTACTTGGCTCCCCAGATCTTTCAGGAACATCAAGTCCTGGGGCAGTAATGCTTTTTGGGGCTGAAAGGAAAAAAAAGAAAAGCCTTTGTGAGAGGCAAGGAAGGGCAAAGGGGTTGGAAGGAATCAGAGAGGGAGAAAGGGAGCTCGGCACCAGGCTGAACCTGGCTTGCCAACTCTTGTTGAAGTCCACAGGGTGGCCCTCCTGGGGAGGCAGGGTGTTATTTTGCCTGGTACGAGAGACAGATCTTCCTAATCAGAGGAATTTTGTTTCAACTAATTGGAGGGTAACTATAAAGACCTGCACCAACACGTAACAAAACTTCTGTTGAACACTTTGCAAAGACAAATATTCCTCAGTTCAGAAATGCTAGAATTACCATTTCTAGTGGAAACCTGATTCATTTCTCTCAAATCATATATTTATCACATAATCCCTGGCTTGACCACATGCCATCTGCCTGTCAAACTGCCAGCACGCCTGAAGCACATGCTGAGCACTGCTCACTTACCGAGTAACCAGCGGTATTTTAACTCTGTTCCCCAGCTGCACATCCACAACTTACGGTGCTGTGTTCAAGTCCTGCTCCAAACGGGGATTGTCCTGAAAACCAACGTGTCACGGGACGGGGAGGAATAGAGATTTCTGCTGGAAGTTTCGCAAAGTTTCACAAAGGGACTCCTGAGATCCAGCACTCCTAAAAATACTCCCATCTACATGAACTGTAAGGAGGGTTTTTTTTTCCTGAAAAAAATAGGGGAAAAAGAAAAAAGGCAAAATGAAAAATTGGTGGCTTTGACCTCATACAGTCGATGGGATGGAATCCCCTTAGGACCTCCTATGGAGCTGTACGAAGGACCAATTTAGAAGTATTTCTGAAGCTACTGCACTCCAAAAAAAATTCTGAACGGCTCACGCCCGAGCGAGCTGCCGCTTCCTCCGGAGCTCCCGGAGCACAGCACGGGCGCACCACAGCATGGGGTCGCGAACGCTGCTCTGAGCAGGACGGCAGCTCTGAGCCTCCTCCTCGGCACTCCAGGCACCTCGCTGCTCCCGCAGCCCAGGAGGAGCCCAGCACAGCCCTGCTGGGGGAGAGATGCGCAGCGGTCTGGGTGGGAACCCGACCTGAAACCCCACCAAAGCTGGAGCACATGAAGGTGATGCTGTCAGAGACCTCTCCAAATCAGCTTGGCCATGGGGCTGTGCCATGAACCAAGCAAAGCGCCATTCCTCTGTGTCTCACTACACAAATCACCTTATAGGAAAAAACAGGTTAAGACTGTTCTTCACTTTACACTGCTATTACACTTAAAGCTCACGCTTTACCTTAATCCGAATTTTCTCACAGGTTTTATCCCGCTGTCACTCCCGCTTCTCCCACATCCTGCAGCCGATGACCCCGCTCCAGCACCCATCTGCAGAGCCATGGGGGCAGGAGGCTGCAGCAGAGGGACACAGGGAGGGACCGACACATCCCCACCAGCACGGCTGCTCCGCCGCTCCCGGAGCCCACTGGGTGCACTGGGGTACGCCCCTGCTGCTCACACAACAGACCACTTCCAACAACCTCCCTGCACCAACCACACAGCCCATGCAATCACCGTGCCAAGCCCCAGCCAGGCTTCTCTGGAGCAGCCCTATTGCTGCAGTTAACATGCCCGTGGCTGATGGCACAGGGAGCATCACTGGCAGTCAGCTTGATATGGCAAATTCATCACCGTGCAGTTGAGTGAGTCAATAATGAAGCTAAAGGCAAACACTCTCATGGATTATTCCCCACCAACAGCAGAGAAGCAACAGCGAGACTGTTTGTCAGCAGCTCACCCATTTGGTGAGGCACACATCCCTGTTGAAGAGCAAGGGGGTGCCGGGTGCCACCCTTCCACATTAGAGGACCCAGGGAGTGGGGAAGGGGTACAGCTCCAGGGTCCCCTAGAGTCCCAGCAACCCTCAAACTGTTTCATCAACAGCACGTTTCCCTCAACAGAGCCCACCAGAAAGCCAAGAGACTTGCTGCAGAGTCCCTGACATTTCAGAGGGTCAGGGGCTGAGTAAATCAGAAGCACTGGTGGGAGTCTGCTATAGACAAATGAATCAGCGGAACAGATGAGCAGCTCCTGAAGCATCTACCCGCAATATACAGAAAGAAAAGATGTAATTTCAGGCTTGTGGCAGATGCTGGAGGGTTTGTGGTGCTAAAAAACAAATTTAAAAAAAAAAAAAAATTAAAAAACCCTCAACACACCTACACATAATAGATAGCTTTCTAGGACAAGGAAATCCTGCAGTAGCTGGAAGAAAACCAGTCACAGCTCTCAACTGCATTTGAGATAAGGAAACAGAACATGGTCCAACACAACATCTCTAAAAGGTCAGTTTCCCAAAACTAGAAACAATCAGACACAAAAATGACTGAGAGAAAACACGTAAATATAAAAACATGTGACAATGCTTATTGGGAGATATTTAAAGATGTTTTAGTAGAGCCTCCTTTCCCCCCAAAAAAGCAATACTATATTAAAAAAAAAAGATTATTCGGTTTAAAATAAGAGTTTCTTAAGACAAAAGCCAAATTAAAAACAAATAGAAAATCCACTATAAAATTAGTAGCTGGAAATCAACACATTTTATAAAGAAAGCTAAAAGATATAAAAAAACCTAATGGTAATAGGTATATCGGGGAAAAAAGCAACAATCTATCAACACCATAAGCTTGATGCTAAAGAAGTACGGTGAAATTATCCTGATACAGAAGACGTAGAAAGTATAAGCATTACTTTTTATCTTTGCAGATAAGGATGACTTTTTTCTCAGCTATAACAAAATTCTCCGAGAAGCAAGCTGGGAAGATACCCAACACCGTCTGCTAACCACTTTTCACATCTGTAACTAGAAAACCTGCACGTCAGAGTGTATGAAGGAGCTCACCAAATCCCTAACATTGACTTTAAAAAAAAAGAGCAGAAACATGTCCCAGGCCAGCCAGGAAGTTCCAGAGGTCTTGGAACAATAAATAAAAAACCCCACTCAAGCAAACAAAAACTTAGCATCGTGCCAATATTTTCAGAGGGCAAACGGCCTGACCCGGGAAGTGCAGGCTGGCTGCCCTGTCTGCGGTCCCCGGCAGCGGCAGGGAACGGCCAGCATTTGGAGATGGAAACACAATTAGTGCTAGTCAACACAGTTTTCTGGTCGGAGGGCTTGTCGAACTGATCTAGTATTTCTTCTAAGAGTGCACATTTGGCTGACAAAGGTAACCGTGCCGACATAATACATGCAGACTTGTGTGTGACGCTTGACTTTGGCCGGTGTGACAGTCTAAGAACAAAATCCCCAGCGCTATGCAAACATCAGTGTATAGTGTATATCCAGAGGATTAAAAGCCAGTTGAGCCCGGTGACCTCGTTAGAGTTATACCTGCGCCGCCTGCCCCCACGGAGGTTTCGGCTCCCTGGAGAGGCAATGTTTCCACGAGGGAAAAGGGCCCACGAGGCGGCAGGAATCGCTCTCCGCACGCGAAGCTCCAGGCAGCGCTGGTGGGAGATGTGGGTTTTCAGGGAATGCACGTTTTGGCTGCGTGCCTCAGTCTGCAGCAAGTTCAGGAGAGCTAGATAAGGGCATTTCCAGAGCCTCTGCCCACAGCGCAGGCTAACTCATTGAAAAACATTGGCTGTTTTTAGTGCAGATTTTCACACGTGTAAAGCTAGCAGGACCCACAAATGAAAAGCTGTAGGCTCAGCCATGCCGGCAGCCTTTGGCTGGTCGTGATTCTGCACGTGCCACATAACACACGGCTCACTCGTATTATTTCCTACGTGGGTCCTAATCTGTGCTCAGCGCTCTGAGCACCTTCCAGTAACAACACAGGACACACCAACACCCACCCGACATGCGTTACACCTTGCCGGGGGGGGGAAAAGGAGTGGAGCGATTTCTCTTGGAAAGTTTTAGAGGTCAGGTCTTTCGCTGTTAAACTCCACCAGTGCAGGGATAGCAGGGTGACCAGGTTTGTGAAGGCTTTCAGCTGCCAAAAAAGTTCACCCCTTCTTACCTGCCTCCCATAAAAACATACAGACATCTTTCCTGCCAGAGGAGCAGAGTTATTCCCCACGCCCTTCACCCTCAACCATCTAAATATCCTGTACTGTGGACATATGGACCAAAGCCTGGAGCTTTGTTTGAAGCTCTCGGACCATACGAGCAGCTCCGAGTGTCCGGGTAGCTGGATGTTACTGTAGGAAAGCTTAATGCCAGCAGTTCTCCAGCATGACTGACTGAACTGTGGACGTGAACTGTCCATCACAAGAGGAAGCCTGGGGCTTTCAGTGAATCTGGATTTCCTCTGCCCACAGGCATCACTCACCTCCTCCTGCTCATTCAGCTCCAGGCAACTGCTGATGTTCTCCAGGCAGCTGACCACACTGGTGAGGGTACCCCTTGTGAGACCCTGCTTGACAGCCACACTCGTACTCTCTGCCCATTGTAGCTGCAGGCTGCACAGAGGTGCTGAAGAGTGCCAAGTACTGCAGAGAGGTCCAGGGGCATGGACCAAAAACCCCGTCCCCACAAGAGTGATCACCCACCACAGCCACTGAAGCAGTGACAGTTTCACATCCCAGCCTGAATCCAGCTTATCTTGGCGATGCAGTTTTAGCTTCAGCTGGATGACCTTGTAGCTGGGCTCTTGCTGGCTTCCCTACGAGCTTGCTCCAGAAATGGAGGGCTTGGCAATTCCAGGGCTTGGCAAGAGCTGACACATCCATAACGGGTGTCCTTTTCATTTACTGGACTGGCTTAGGGTAGATTTGAACGTAAGCAGAGAAACTCTTTGTCCAAAGAACTTCAACCTGGCTGCTGCGCTCCAGCTGAGCCCCCCTCATTCATGGTGCTGCTGACATGTCAGGAGGAGCACGAACTGAGGCGAGACCCCTGACTTCTCATTCTGCGTCCAGGGAGGCAGACAGCCCGCTTGCTTGCCAACACGGACGGGTGCAGGATGTTGTCTGAACATCCTAAACACACATGATCTTTTCAGCAAAAGAAGAAGACAACAGTTAGATGCTGGTTAGACATTTTACCTTACTGAACTTCAGACCATCACCATCAGTCTGACCACGTTGCTTTCCTGCTGCTGAACCCTTCTAGTGACTTGGCAAAGGCATTCGCAGTTTAGACTGTTGACTGAAGGAGGAACAATGCTCAGGTCAACGAAGCAGGACGGGTCTCTCGACACCTACCACCACTTTGAAGCGTGTAACGCTGGATTCCCCACTAGTCACACTCAAGTTCTGTGCGCAACGAGAGACACTTCCCCTCAAATCAGGGAGGTTAACAAAGATTTCACCTGTGTTGGTTTTACTCGTACATCCCGATAGCTTGTATGTAGAGCAGACAGCAGGCTACTGACAAGGATTAGGAAAATACCTCCATGGTCACTTCACGTGAAAGCTGTTCTTTTTCACTTTTGCAGGAACTTTAACTCAACTCACAGCGGAGGCAGTCTTGAGACATGAAATGCATTCAAATGATTAACAATTTGAAAGGTGATAAAAGCAGCTAAATAGTTTCAAATCTGCTTGCTGCCCAACCAGCCAGATAACATAAACCACCAGTTATCCTGGGGAGAAGGGAAGGGTGTCTCTATTTTTCTGTCCCAGAACCACTGATCACAAGCTCACAGCACTCACATTTTACAGCAAAGCTAAAGAGAACGGAGAATACCTTTCCCAATATTAAAGTTCTCATAGACCCAGCACAGCACGTTCGTGTATTGTGGATATTACGGGCTGCATTTCGTGTACCAGTTAGAGAGCAACTCACTGGTCGAGGTCACTGCATCCAGCGCCTGCCCAAGCCAATAGCCATTTGTGTGCTATCATTAATAAATCAATCAAACATTAAAGGCACTAGGGAGAAATTGCCCTGTCAGTCTTACCCATCAGCTACTTTTACTGAACTCTGTTGAGTTACTCCATATTCACAGAAGGTCAAGAGAGACAGAGAGAGATTGGCATCTCCAAAATACTTACAACTTTGTCTTACACATTATAAACACTGGAGATATTTCATTAAAACCATTTTACAAGCTATAAAACTGAAGGTAATTTTATGTCTTTCACTGTAAAAGCAGACAGTGGGTAGTCCTTAGCAAAACATACTCCACAGTACGTTTTAAGTGGCACTACACAGACTACTTGAAACTCCTTACAGAGTGATTTATATCCAGTCTTATTTCTTTGCTAAAATAACAAGACTTTGAAGGCAAGAATACAGCCTTCAAAAAATACAGCCTTCTTAAAAATGGTTAATAGCAATATAACCTAACAATTTTCCTAGATTAATTCATTAGGAACTCCATAAAGCTCCAAAACAGACTTTCAAATTACCCATGGAAAAGACATGGAAAATCTTCACTCCGCTTTCGGTCGGTCATTTACAGCGCATCTTTAAGACGAAAATGCTAAAACACACGCAAGGCTGGGACATAAAAGCGAGCGTTCGGCGTGGCAATAGGCTCGTCTTAAAAACACGAGCAGCCTGCCCCTGCCCCGGGAGCCCTCCCGCTCAGCGCTGGCTTTCCTGGCTCTGTCCCAGCTCCCGGCTGGGGGAACGCGGGCTTTACCTGAGCCGCGACGTGAGGTCCGGCTCCTGGATCTGCAGCTGCCTCTGGGAGACAGAACTTCCGAGAAGTTGGAGGACAGAAGCAGCGGTACGGGACAGACAGACAGACAGCGAGTCGGGAACGCCAGCGGTAGCTCGGCTCACCGGAGAGAAGAGACGAGCGGGTGGGTGCACACCGGCTCATCGGCAACGCGCCACCCCTCACCTGGGGGAGCGCGGCTCCCGGGGCTCCCCTTCCCGCTCCGGTG